>VYZQ01065028.1:0-22782 GCA_013400655.1 Mystacornis crossleyi | reverse complement strand
AATGGGGCATGAAAGCTTATGCAAGAGTGAGTCAGTGGAGCAATTTGAACCAATAAATATCAAAGTAGTCTCTAAGAAGCAAGCAATTCATTTGATACCACATCTTTCAACAAGTCTTTAGAGGATTTTCCTCTGCAGGGTTACACCCTGATATTCACGTCTTGATCTCTGCACTGTGCAAAAGTCAGAGTTTGCCTCATTAATGTGATGCTCCGTCAGGCAAACAGTTCTGTCTGCAAAACACATCAGATTACCCTCCCCTCTCAGTGCTCAGCAGTGCTATCAGCCATCAAAATAAATATTCCACAGCCCTGCTTTGCTCCGCCGTCTCGGCAATTAGTGATATTTTATTAGTTAATGAATCAGTTCATGTCAGAAATACAGAATGTGCCAATATCCATTTCTTGTGGCGCTGTAGGTAAATGAGTTGTCAGGACAAGGACTTTGATATAGAAGTGCCAGTAAGAGGTGCTGGGTCTAACAGGGCACAAAAACAATGGCTCTGTTTGCACGGCTGTGTCCTGCTGCTACTGCTTTTCTCCTCACTGCTTTCAAGCTGATGAGTGTAACAACTCCTGCCTTTGATTTTTTGCCATGGACTCCTGCACCATTGTCTTTTCCTCTTACGTTATCCCCTTTCCTTGCCAAGGCTGTGTTTTATTTTGCTCCTATCCAAGGACCATTCAATAAAAGCCAAGACCCCCTGAAGCAAAGTTGCAGCACTGGAAAATTCCAGCTCTTAAAAGCTCCTTCAAATCCGAATTTCTCAAACGGAGTTGCTGCCTACAAAAGGCCCAATTAAAACCCAACTTAAACGCTGCTTACTTGACTCAGGATGAGGATGGAAAAATATTGTTTTCCACATACCAATCTCTGTTTATTAATAAACAGACCGTTCACTCAGCACAAGGTGTGTCCTGGGCCTCATTTGCACCTCACAGTCATTGACCTCAGGTGTTTTATTCTGTGTCTCACAGCTTTTACTGCCCTTTATGGTCTGTTCCTCTGTATCTTGAGGTTGCTTCAAAGGGATGACATTTTTGTGACCCCTCCTAATTTCTCTCTGCTTTAATTAATAGACAATGTAAAATAGTCCGAATTGTTTCCTGCTTGCACTTGGATCACATGCAAGCAAATTACTCCAGATACACATGAGATATTTTATAATCAAAAGCAAGGAAGAATTATCTATGAGAAAATCTATTTCCTCAAGTGGAAATGTTTGAGAACTCCTGACACAGGATCCCTTTTGCAATATGTAAGCTGTGATTTATTCCATCTAACAGTATCACGCATTTAATTTCAACCACTTTTGCACAAACATTTGCTTAAAATAAAAAAAAAAAAAATTCCTATTTCAGGAATGATTNTCTATGAGAAAATCTATTTCCTCAAGTGGAAATGTTTGAGAACTCCTGACACAGGATCCCTTTTGCAATATGTAAGCTGTGATTTATTCCATCTAACAGTATCACGCATTTAATTTCAACTACTTTTGCACAAACATTTGCTTAAAATTAAAAAAAAAAAATCCTATTTCAGGAATGATTGCAGTGTTTTTCATACCAAACCTCAAATCTCATTTAATACTATTTGTATATCTCACTTTCTAGGGAAAGATGTTCATCGTTTCTCTTCCTATGCATGTTTTTCCCCGCATTTCTATTAATTGTTGAACACATGAATTAATTTCAGATATATTTTACAGAAAGATGGAAGGCTGACAGGAACTGACCCCCAACAAGCAGTGAGAAAGTGAATAACCAGGAAAAGAATCCCTGTTAATAAAAAAATGTCAGTGTGAGCTTTCACATTTATTATAACTTAAGTCCCCATTCTTAGAAAATGAATTTTTTTTCTTCATGCTTAGAGGACTTCTTGGTTAACAAATATTCCAGCACAACGAGGGTTTAGGCTTCTTTTAGGATAGAAGAATATTCAATATCCAGTTCAAGATTAAGGAGTGACAAAGCCTTACAAATGAGCAAGCCCTGTAAGCTGAACGTGCCAAAATTTAGGGAGAGGTGTCCTGTGGGCACCCATGAGGTGCAGCCATGGAACCCCGGATGCTTTTTCTCATTCTTTGTTCCCTCTGTGCCTCACATCCCACCCGATAATTAGTCCTGGCAGCTTCATGTTGGTACCTTTGCTTTCCCTCCTTGTTTACCTGTGATGATATCACAAAAAGCGTGTGCATTTCATCCTCTCTCCTTTACTTTTGTGATTTGGCTCTGGGCCTGGGGTGCTAACACAAAATCACTAATTGGATAGTAACAAGCCAAGGCCTTTGAAATGCACTTTGTAATAAAAGAGGGTTTTTTTTGTGTGTGTGTATTTTGGTTTTTTTTTTTTTTAATCATACAAGCAGAAAGAAATAGGAGAAACTGATGCGGATTTCTTCAATTCCACAATTCCAGTAAGAGCTGCCTGACATTACAGAAAATTGCAGGGCTGGAAATAATGTGGCTGCATTTAGGAAAATCAATCCCTTCCAGGGAAGTTAAATGGAATCTCACCTGAGCCCTTCTGAGGAAGGAACAAGTACATAAAATCGTGGAGTCATGGAATGGTTTGGGCTCTGAAAAGGAAAATTTGATGATAGGAGTCAGTCCCACCTTGCCAAATCTGGGACAGCCCATTGCCCCAAAGATGGGAACATTTCACAGCACTCTGATTTCCTCTGTTCCATAAAGTGTGGAACAACACAGAGGCAGAGACTCGTGGGTATTTGTGCCCCATAAATCAAGGAGTTAAAGGAAATGCAAATGTCTCAGCTTCTCCTACTAAATTTGCTCCTGTCACAGAGATTCTTCAGGATGTTTCCTAAGCCTTTAAGTGGGGGGAAAAAAAAGGTAATTAATTGTAGCAATGTTTGAAGAGAAAAAGCCTCACTTTTCTCTGCCTTGATGCTTATAGGGGGTGAGTGGATTTCTCCTGGCTGAGCAGGAGGGCTGAGATGTTCAGAGGGATTTCAGGAGGAACTGGGAACCTCCCTGAATCCTGCATGGGCTCAGAACAGCCAACACTCACTCATTTTTATTCTTTCCCCTTCACTATATTTTTGGGAAGTTTCTTCCATCTGACTTTCCCTTACAGGACTTGCTGTGAAAACCGGGAAAAGAATCCTTCTTGAAAACAGCAAGTCTGAAGGCAAACGAGTATTTTTGCTCTGTACTGAGAGTCAAAAAAGCATAGGGGAAGTTCAGGGTCTCCCTCCTTTCATAAATACCGGGGCACTTAAAAATCCCTGCCGTGAAAATGCTTTTCACTGTGAAAAGATTGAACTTGGATGCTTCATAATAGCACAAGTTCACTCATTTTCTTGTGCTTGTTAAATCTTTCTCTCTGTAAATGCAGCAATTACTTTTTGATGGCAGAATTAACTTTCCAAAAACTTACAAGGGAAACAGTTAATCTTGTGGAACTTAAAATAGAGAAGGAATAGATCCTTCAATAAATCTTGCCTTCCACATCTGACTTCCCTTGTCCAGAAACGTTCACTAGAACATTACAGACATTCCCCATTAAATTAAAATTCATAGAAATCTCACACAAGGGCTATATTTGAATTCATTTTATGGCCCTAATGGTCATTTTTTCCCATGTTTTTCTTAGTAAATGAAAGTTGGTAGAAGCTGCCAAAACAGCAAATACAGAGAATTCCCTCGGGAATGCCCCACGAATTCCACTTCTCAGTCTGGCTGCCATTTCCTATTGATCTCAGTCATGATGAAGTATTAATTTGTACACAGTTGAATGCCCATGTTTTTTTTTNATGCCCATGTTTTTTTTTTTTTTAAATCTAATTCAAATAGCTCTGAAGCCTTGGCAGCTCCTAACAGAGATGAATTCTTTCTTCCCTCTCCTGTGAACCAGCTGCTGGCATCAGTTATGTCATGGACAAGGAGAAGGATCTCAGGGGTCTTTTACCTCAGGTCAGGACTGTCACAGGACACCCCTTAATATAATTAATCTGAAGAATTTCTCAACCCATACCTTTATAGTTAAACTTGCAGATTTCCCTTCCCAAATAATTCAGAATATTGCTTATTTCCCCTTCCCAAGTAATTCAGAATACAAACTTATTTCAGGGTATCAGTGCCCTGCCAGCAAGGATCCTCCTCACTCAGGGCTGAGTTCACTCCTAGATAATTTATTCCCATTCTTTCTCCTGTTACCATTGTGCTTTAATGCCCTTCCCTGGCTGTGAACTGGGATGTTTATAAGGAACAATCATATCCTCTGCCTAAATAAATCTTGCTAGATTTACTCTGATTAAACGTGGGAAGTTCTTTTAGTCTTTTCTCATATCAAAACCTACTCTTTTCTCTGATTATCCCAGTAGAATGAGAGGTCTTTTAGTGACAGCAAACGTTCTCTTGAGAGAAAATGATAGTGGCATTTGATGATGACTTAAAAAACTGCTACTTCACATGAGAATTTCTTCTGAAGTTGGCAGAGCTGGGAATGTTTGCATGGAATTTCCACACCATTAATATATGTTTTCTTTTTCTGTAATTTTAACCTTAATTTCGACCTCTTGGATTTTAGCAGATTTGCTGTAGTGATACTGTGTTTTTAAGGTGATTGGTATTACCCTAAATTGCTGTTCTGTAAGGTCAGCCTTAACCCCAATTTAACACAGCCTTTTTTGGCTTGTGAAAAGCAACAATAAGGAATTGACATTTTGCCAATTACACTTTAGAATCCTTCGAGATAAACCTTGAGCCAGCCCTGTTGTCTCGGGCCTGGCAGAATCACTTGCACAATTTGTGGATTTCTGTGTCAGAACTTAAGGCCATGAATTGTCGTTGTCCACAAAAGATTTTCTACATCAAACCTGAGAAGTGGGTGAAATTGTAACGATGTCCTGTCAGTAACACGAGCTCTACGAGCTCCTGCTCCGTCCAGAGGGGCCTTTCTGCTCCTGCCCCGTGTTCTGTGCTGCCACAGCAGATCATGTATTTTGCTTTACAGAGCCCCACTTGCTTTGGGACCTTTGTCTTTCTTCAGTACCCTGCAGCTGAGAGAGGGGGAAAGCTGTTTTGGTTCCCAAACTCAAGTTTTGGAAGAGCAAGATGTGACTTAGAAGCTCTGCACCTGTGCCAGCATCACCGACTGAACCTCCTGCCCCAGCAGTACCTGACAATGATATTTTGGGTGCACATTTCATGATCTTAGCGATGATCTGGCTTAGAAACAGGAGAGGCGGGTTCTTTTCTGAGATCTATTTCTTCAGCCACCTTTTCTCAGTCTATTTCTCTTTTTTTTTTTGGTCGTGGCAGGGCAGTGAGGGAAACCTGTCTCTCATTATCTTGTTGTACACTGGCCACCACCGGGGCCTTGATCTCAGCTGGGGCCTCAGGCACCACAGCAGTACAAATACTAATAGCACAGGGGAGCCCTTTGGTGAATATTTTTTGTTATAGGTTTTCTAAGATGCTTTAAGGACTCATTTTCTGATGGGACTATTTTACAAATTTTACCAGTAAATCAAATAAATATGGCAGTAGGGAACAGGCTTTAAAAACGACACCATTGTGGTAGAGGAGTCAGACAAGCACATGGCAAATCTCCTGATGCTGCTCAGTTGTAGGATGGATTTATATGACTACAATTAGAACAAAGCTGCTTTTCTGAACTGCCTGGTTATGAACTGGTTGTGAGTAATACGAGCTCGGTGTGTGCAAGAACATTAGAACAAAATTAATCATCAATAAATCACTCAGCAAATAATTCTCCCTCTCTGACATCCTGATTCTTAATTACCTCGCTGTCTTTCATTTGCTAATGGCAGTTAAAGCCCCAATCAATTGCCTGGTAGGGAACCTAGTGAAGAAAAGAAATATCTGTGGAGAGAAGTTGTGCAAAGTGAGTAACTTGTGATAGCTGAAAGAAGGAGTTTGAGGAAGGTTTTAATAGCTTTTTTCCTTGTTTTCACCCTTCACTTTACTGGATTTCAGTGATTTTCTTCTTCTATTTCTTCTCCTATTTTCTTCTTTCTATTCTTTGCTGCACAGTCCTCTGTGTGAGAGTGGTGGAATTGTAGTGGCAGAAGATAAAAAGCACTTCATGGATCCTACTTTCTTCTTAGTGGTACTTGAATGTAGATAGCAAATCTTTCTTTGAGGTTCACTTTTGAAAATATTGGACTGTCAGGGCAGAGAGGCACTTGAACAAAAGGTGGGGGGAGAATTTTTGGGAGCAGCAATTTTATGAGTGATGCTTCCTGCATCCAACATTTATTTTCCTGGCTTCCTATCACATAGTGCCCTGAGGCAGTATCACATCTGGCAGCTGCCTGCCTCCACCTCACTGCTGCAACAGCTTGAGGAGAGGGGAAAATGCCCTGATTGAAAAGGCACCCGAGAGGAGCAATGGTTGTACGGGTGTTATTCTGTTTTTCCCACTCCCAGATCCCGCAGACAAGATCCTGCACGATGAAAGGAGCACACATTCAGTGTCATTACATGGATTAAAAAATTTCCCTGAGGATTGAAGGGACCCCTTTTCCTTCAGAATATAAATACACCCCTAGTGCTTCCTATCTCTGTGGTAGGGAAGCAAAGGAATCAATCAGATTCATTATAACAAGGATCCCACTCCTTTCTTTCTCCCCAGAGAGCTGCACCTTACAGATCCGTTTCCTTTCCAGCCCCCTGAGGATGGCAGCCCTGTTTCTGCTGGTCTCTAGGCACCTTTCCACCTCAATCTGCCTTGCCAAAACCATCAGATATCTCTGTCATGTGAACTAGGCAGCCAGCCAGCAGGTCAGGGCTTACACAATTTGTGGCGCCTACTTAAAGTGTCTGAGATTCTTACCAAGCAGTCTGAACCTGGGGGCAAAGTGTAATTCTTTCCCTCTCGCCCCTATTTCTAAAATCACACTGAGGTGAACCACGGCTCCGGTGGGTTGCTCGGGTTTTTTATTTTTCTGTGGCGGGGAGCTCAGGAAAATCCTGCATCTCTCTGACTGCAGGTTAATCCCTGCTTTGTGGTAAAGGTGCAAAGCAGCTCGTGTGACAAATGTCCAAGAAAGCAGGTGGAGTTAAAAGGAGATGTCTCTAGAAACAGTGTACGAGAGCCTTACCCAGGCTTTAATTACTTCTTTCTCGGGCAACGTTTTCATTGGAGGTTTCCTGTCACCAAAGAATTTTTAGCCACAGTGCAATACAGACCGGCTACGCTGCATTAATTACAAATATACACCTTTCTCCTAAGCACGAGTGGTATTGTAATGCTTTAACCAAGGTGAATGTGGAAAAATTGAGTCGGTCAAAAAATGACCTGGGGAGGAAGAATTTTAAAAATAACAATTCTCCCAATTCCTGTTGCATTTTCTTCCTCTTTAGCTGCTGTCTGGTGACACATAGTTTTGCTGTGCTCCTCCTCAGATCATTGCCACACCATTCCTGCTCTGACCCAAACACACCCACGCCCTCAGCCAGCTTCTGTCTGTCTTCCCAGGCTGAATTTTTACACTTTCTCCTCTGCAACACCTACCAGCCCGTTCCCTCATGGCTTGAAAGCAGAATAAAATGAAAATTTGCCTGCCTGTCATTTTCTTCCTCTTCTGTCTGAGACCACAGGGGGAGATGGAATATAATGTTCTCCCCGATTATTATGGTGTTTTATTAAATGTTCCAGGCACACTCGAGCTGGGTTTTGGGGCAGGTGGAGGCAGAGTTTGCCGGGGCAGCAGGTTCTGAGCATCCCCAGCCTTGCTGCTCCCTGCAGATGCCAGGCTGCCCCTCCAAAACTGCACAACAGCAAAGAAAATGCTCCATCCCTTGCCTTTTCTTCTCCCAGGAGCTGGAACACATGGCTGGGTTTGGAAGGGATCTTTCCTTACTCCCCTTCCTCCAGGACAGAGCTGTGAGACATCAGCCTGGGCCTCCCTCCCCGTTCCAGAGGCAGCAAAATTGGGTTTTCTGCCAAGTCTGGGAGCCCCAAGATGCCCCTGGGTTCCCATCCCTCATGTCTCTGGATGGCTCCTTTTCCTCCTGTCCTCACCTCAAACCCACTGGGTGAAAGTGAATTCCCATCTAGCAGCCACTCAATAATTGGAATTTCAGCAGCTCTACATTGCCACACTCCTTTTACATATGCTCAATACATTTAATCATAAAAAGAGCTCATGTATGGAAAACACATGGCTACTGTGGGCAGGCCAGCATGACAGCTCCGAGTCAAAGAAATTGTGGATATATCCCACAATTCCAGGAAACTTTTTCTGTACGATACACACAGAACATATAAATGAAGTTACAAAAATCAGCTGTGCTCTTCTGCTTCATTTCATGCTTTAGTTGTTTGGGTTTCTTTCACCCAAAAATGAATATTTCCCCAGGCTTCTAATAGTTTATCCCTCAGAAATACATTTTTTTTTTTGTCTCAGCAGCATTAATTCGTGCACCAGAGCTGTGTTAGCACTGGGACACTGGATGGAAGCCACAGCAGGCTTGTAAACTGGTTTTTTCAGACATCTGCAGGAAAGGATCACACTTCTTCAGTTTTCTAGGAACACATAACAGCTTTTATGACTGGAAAAAACCATCGGGAGATGGTGAAAGCTGGGCCTGCATGAGCTGAACAGGGCCTAGACGAGGGTCAGGGTGTGGGGGCTGCTGCCAGGACGGCGTCGGGGGGAGCAGAGGGTAAAAAGGGATTTAGATGGATTGTGGGCAAATCAAATGGGAGATTCAGCAGGTTGATACCCAGCACAGATGATCTGCTGAATCCCCTTGGTGCTGGCAGTGGCACGGCGGCACTGACACCTCTGTGTGCCACGCCAGCCCTCCCTCTGTCAGGGGACAGCCAGTACCTGAATCCAGCCTCCTCCAGGCTTCCATTCCTCCATCTCGGGATCAACCGGCTTGGAAAAGGTTTACTTGTCTTGTGCAAAGGTGTTGTACTGCCACAGACACTCTGCCCTGAGGGATTTAGGAGGGATTTACGGGCTAATTAATAAGGAGCAAAGGCTGACTGGTAGAAATGCCAATTTAATGGCCATCCCTGAGCCCTGGGTGGGACAGAAGGCTGCAGCACACGAGGGATGGCTGCACACAGCATTTCTGGGCTGCTCTGTGCCCCAAGCACGGTCAGAATAGGAGCATGAAGTTTTACTAACTCAGCTACAACCGGAGCGTTTGGAGCCAGCAGTGCGGGCCCGGAGTTACATCATCTACTCTCATGTTTTTCTTACTCATGCCCAGAAGTATGAGGAAATACTCTTCTTCAAAAGAATATTTTGCATCTCAATAAGCTGCTTCATCCAAGATCTCAAAGGGCTCTATATCCAGTCATTAAGTGCAATTCCTATCACTCTGATGCTCACGGAGAAGCTGGTAACTGAACTCAGAGGGATGCACCCAGGAGACCTGACCCCCCTGCACTCTTTCTTAACCTGCAAATTACATTTTCCTTAAAAACAAATAAATGACCCTAAAAATCCCTAAGAAGCTTTAGTTACAGAGAGAACAGCAAGAAGCACGGTCTGGGTTAGCGATACCACAAACCCTCACGCTTAGGCTGGAGCTGTTGGAAATATTCAAGTGCCTGCATGGAAATCTAACTGCAACCATGTGGCTTTGGGAAATCATCACATGCCCAGCCTGTTACTGCCTTCAGTAGCAGGGTGCAACTCCTTCGGTGTTTATAGAAACAGAAAGCTGGCTGGGAATCAAGGCTGCGTGAATTCTTGGGAGTACAACACTTCTCCAGCGTCTGATATTTCCTCTTTGCTGATACGATGATATCTGAGGCTGGAAGCCTGGAAAGTCTGGCACATGGTGCTGGCAAACTGGCAAAGTATGACAGTATTCTTTTGATTCTGAATGCAGATACCTGATAGCGTGCAAGTGTTTTAATCTTAATAATAACTCAGTGTGTGAGGATGGGAAACCGGAGGAGAAGAAAGAATTAACTGAAGTCAGAAAACTCTCTCTTTTGTTCCAGTCCTGCTGTTTTGGTGGTGGGAAGGAGTAGTAAAATTCCTTCCTTACAAGACTGGCACATTTGCAACACGGAGTCTGGGAGAGGAGGGTGGAGAATCCTGAGAAAAAAAGCAAAATCTGTTTGTATGGCAGATGAGCTCATGGCAGAGACTCCCTGGGACGAGGTGTGCCCACCTGTCAGTGCTTCAGCTCCGGACAGAGCAGGACACTGTGACTCTGATGAGCCTTCGTGACTCTGTAATGAACATTTGTGACTCTGTAACGAGCCCTTTCCAAGGTCTTGGGCCACAGTTGTGAAGTCAAAATTTTAAAATAAGGGTCTGCCTGTGTTATAGTCCACATGTGAAGACTGTTTAAGATGATGACCTGTCACTGCTGAAATTCCTGAAGAATGCAGGTAAGAAAACCTGTTTGTGTCCGAGGTGTCCAAGTTTGCCTCAGCCACGTGAGGGTTTTACTCCCAGATCTGTCACCGTTATCAGCATTTGCAGCCTCTTTGTCTTTTTGCACATTCCCAGAGGACTCCCCGTAAAACAAAATTGCCACATTTATGCAGATTACAATCCCGAGTACTTCCAGTTCTCCTGTTTCTGGGTTACAGTGCTACCAGAGCCGTGTATCACACACAGAGGAGGGACATGCCATACAATAGATATGCGCTTAAAACCGTGCCCTCTTCAGCCAGCAATATGAGAAAGAATTTGATTACGTGGGCATTGCAGGAACTTCAAGAAGCTGGGAACCCAAGCCTTACCTTTCCATCCTCAAGGCGAAAACAGGACATTTGTCATCATTTCAGTGCCACAACCCCCCCACCATCCTCAGGGAGAAGGCTCAGCTTGGGGAGCAAGGTATGAAAACCATCTCCTGGGCCTGGAAGCTCCAAATAAGATTTTGAAGTGTGTCTTTTAAAGAAAGAGCCCAGACTGATGTCCTGACATCCCTGGTAGTGTCTGATTTTTCTGATACCTGACACACCCCTCAAATGAGTACAGAGGGGAAGATAACAGAATGCAAGTGTCATGTTTAAATCCCAAGTGGAAATCAAATTATTTATATAGGGCTTGTGTAATGATTCCAAAATCTTTGTCCCAGTGCCTGGCCAGAATCTTAACACTGAGAAAAATGACAGTTTTCTAGTTCCACTGGCCTTTCAGTGCCCTCTTTGTCTGCTGACTTTGAGGACCTTCTTTTCATCTCACTGGTGTTTGACACAGGTTCCAATCTCATTCTTTCATCTTCCAAACCCACTCCTTACCATTACTCTATATTTTAACCCAGACTGCTATAAAATACAGTTTTGGTCTTGTTTCTCCCCTTTCTTTTTATTTTTAACTGCAAAACTCAATCAAAGCATGACAAATAAAAGTTCAGCTGCTTGATTGATGCAAAATATAACCCAGTGGCAGATCTTAAAATGAATATGCAATATTTCAAGCAATTTTCAAGGCTCCCCCTTTTTTAATGCAGGAAACCAGAAAAGAAGCAAAGTGAAATGAAATGGTCCCTTCATAGAAAGACTCCCATCTGAAAATTGTTTTAATTCAGGGCAGCCGTGGGTATAGTTTACATAATAAAAAGCAGTTTTACTAAAGTGTCTGTGGTTATACTTACCCAGTGTAGAGGTCTTGATCAAAGCTGCCTTGCAGCCAAAGTCATCATCATCCCGACAGCGTGCTCTGGTGAAAAGGACTTTCTTTCTCAGCTGGGGTGGCTCAGACCCACTCCCAAGAAACCCAAAGCTAAGCAGAAAAGATGGTGTAAAACCAAAGACACCTTTTTTGCTGTTTCAGTATTAGGAATTAAAGACGGGGAGAGCTGGGGTGGAGATGTGGATCTTTAGGAAAGTAACTGAGTTTCGGAAGCAGTCAGAGTTAGGGCTTGGTGTGAGCAGCCGTGAGAGTGGGCACTGTCACTGCTCCTCTGCCTCCTTTATCAGCTGCAGGCAGAGAGGATGCTCAGATGGGGCACGCCTTGATGTCTGCCAAATATACTTCAGAGCTGAGGATGTACAGGCAAACAAATTCTCCTGATCCCAGGATCGATTCATTTCGCAAAATTCGAAAAAGTCAGCCTATTTTCCCTTCCCCTGTTTCCCCAGTTGCCATCTGCAGGCCGTGCAGAAGGGGAGGTGCAGGAGTGCACTCTCACACTGCAGTTTTGTGACAAAGAGAGCCAAGGAGCGGCGGATCCTGAGTTTGCAAAGCTGCTTCCCCAGGTGATCCGGGACCTGGCATGTCTCACCCCACCAGGAGCCTTTTGGTTTTGGGTTGCCCCTTAGTCTTTTCATGTTTCCTCCCTCCCCTAGGTATGTCACTTCTAAACATCAACCAAATACTTCTCTGGGCACAAAATGAGGCCGCTACAGGCCTTGTTCTTTTGAACTGGGATCCGGTTTGATTGGCGTCTCCTGACTTTTGGTAAACTGTGCGTTCTGAAGTGTGAGAGAGATCCCTGCAGCAATAATGTCCATATCAAATCATAATTAAAAACAGCAGTGAGGAATGTGCTGAGATTTGAACTGTAGACCTCCCAGGCCTAAAGCCCAAACTGCAAAACAGGACTTAAAAGGCTCATGGAAGCTTTAAACATCAGACATTTAATCACAACGAGTCTGTAGGGATGATTTCCAAAAAAAGAAACAAAATCGCACCACCACAGAGAATAATAACAAGATCTGAGCGTGTGTTAGAGCAGAGAGACAGTTTCTTCACAAAGGGGTCACACGCTGTGCATCTACTTTTCCATCTACCAACGACAGCTTGAACATTTTCAAAGACATCTGCAGTGGGAATCGCATCGAGCCAGACCTGGGGGAGAGGGAAGGAGGCTCTGAAGCAAGAGGATAACGTGCCTGTGATCCAGTGGCAGCTTGCCATGAGTGGGAGGGCTCCACCCAAAAGTATCAAAAATAAATTAACACACCTATCTTTTCTTAGACTTCTTGGAACCTCTACAGGTGCTGCTGTTGACTTCCGTGCTACGAGATGCACTTACCCCAGACTGGGGTCAGCGAGGAGGTGAATGGATAAGAAAGGTCAAGGCTCTGGTGCTGCCTGGCTCAGTGGCCTGTTCCCAACAGCAGATACTCAGGGATGGCATAAAAAAGGGCAAGTGCAGATGAAATGATCCTGTTTCTCTTTAAAAGCGGCTGTCTCTGGCTCACCAGTGAGACCAGTGAGAAGAAACAAAGTGAAAAAATGTTTGAACTGCTGTTTTTCTCATGGACCTCAGTAGGACTTGAGAATTCCCATTAGTGCTAAAGCAGGGATGAGTTTGAAGTGTGGGATTCTGATGAAATGTCGATGACAAATGAGCTGGGCTCTGAACGGAGCGTTGCCCGTAGGTTGTGTGTCTGCTTCACTGACAGAGGGGACCCACAGGACTGAATAATCCCAGATGCACTTCCCAGTGGGATTCATGCTGCCCAGCAGGAATCAGCCTGAGCCTTCCCTACAGGCACAGGTACATGGATAAACACTGGCTTTACGTCAGTGCTGGGGAAGGACTTCCATTTCTGTGGATTTTTTGACAGCCCTGCCATTGTGCTTGGTGACCTTCAAAGCTCACTGAGCATGATCTGAGCATGTTTTAGTCCACTGATTAACAAACTGATCACGCTAATTTAAGAGAGCGATGATTTTATTGCATGTTATGAAAAGGATTTGGGTTTGTGGGGTTTCCTGGCCTTTTCCCACAACATTTCAGTATTGCTGGTGGGGACGGATTTTTGACTGATTCTTTTTACCAGCAGAGGTGGAGGGTGGGGATCAGGGAGACTCCCTGGTGCTTTTATTTGTCCTAACACCAAAATACAACGATGTTTCTGCATTTAAGAGAGTTCTTCTGGTGGTGGCCATGGTGGACATCTGCTGTCAAGGGTTTCATCGACGGAGGCAATGATATCAAAGTCAGAACAGGAGTGGAATGTAACTTGGGGGAAATAGAATCACGGAATCACGGAATGGGTTGGGTTGGGAGGGACCTTGAAGATCATCTCATTCCACCCCCTGCCAGGGGCAGGGACACCTCCCACTGTCCCAGGTTGCTCCAAGCACTGTCCAACCTGGCCTTGGGCACTGCCAGGGATCCAGGGGCAGCCACAGCTGCTCTGGCACCCTGTGCCAGCGCCTGCCCACCCTCACAGGGAAGAATTCCTTCCTAATATCTGATCTAAGCCTGCTCTCTGTCAGTGTGAAGCAATTCCCCCCTGCCCTGCTGNCTCTCTGTCAGTGTGAAGCAATTCCCCCTTGCCCTGCATGGTCTTCCATGTGTGAAGCAGTTCCCCCCTTTCCTACATGGTCTTGTAGGAAATAGGAAGAAAACTTGGCTCCTGCTCTGTCCCAAAAAGGAGAGATGGGATAAGTATGGAAATTGTAACTCAGATTTGAAATCAAGCTATAACCGACCAAACAGGTACATCTTGCAAAAACAAAGAGTGTGAGACCAAGGATTTTGTTGCTCACAATTTTTTGGTCACTCAACCATTCTCCATCCTAGATGGAAGCACAGAGCTCCGGGCATGGCTATGTTGAAATGAAATGCGATGAGAAAAGCGAGACAAGATAAAGTTGACAAAATGCAAGGAGTGGATCATGGGTATGGCTGCGAGAGGCAGGGAGGGAAAATGGGCAGATGGGTGTAGCCACATACCTTGTACCTGCTGAGGTTAAGCTGTTGTGGGAATCCCAGCTGGAATTTCACCATTCAGGGAAGTGATGGGATTGATGGGATTCCTGCTGCCAGTCTCTGGTCAGGGCTATTATTTAAGAACTTATTTTGGTTTCTAAAGGGTTCTCTTTCATGCTCTTCAGCATCAGACCTTCCTCATTGTTGCCTTGTACAGGATTTCACACTTGTTTCTGTGTAGGAAGCAGCTCTCAGCTCGCTCTGGCCCTTTGGCTCCTCATGTTAACTGGCAGAAGATAGGAGAAGCAGCTGCCAATATTCCCTTAACACCTGAGCCAGGAATCCTGTCCAGCTGAGTGAGAAAAGTGGGACAGATGGCAGTACCAAGACTGAAGGTCGCCCAAGAGCTCTGTGCATTAATGAGAGGCAGATAATCTCCCGTCTGATCTCCCCACGTGGAGGGAGGAATGCTACTGTTGGTACACGATATCCCCAAGCACACATGGGGCAAGAGGCTGCTGATGACATAATTATTGTGCATTTACGGCACCTCGAAGCCGCAGCCGAGATCAAAGACAAAATCAGTCTTGTGCTCTTACAGTAAAAACAAGCACAAGTTGACAAAGAGAAGGATTATAGGAGTGAGAGAACATGGAAATGGATCCCACGTGTGGCTTTCAGCCTTCTGGGATGAGGGTTCTGAGCAGATGGCCCTCACCTCCAGCACTCTTCCTCTGGCACTGTTGTGTTGCAAAGAGATGTTTATTCACCTGTGTGTGTGTGTGAACACTGATGTTTGTCAGGAGTTATTTTTTGAAGATCTTGGAAGTGTCTAATATCCAAAATTGACTTTTTGCAGGTTTAAGGTTCATATGCCTGTATAGAACTTGATCCAAAGGTGAAGTTTTATGCTCTGTGCCTTTCTTCCACTTCTCTTTATTTCATTTTATTCTGCCTGAGTTTATTAAACTCCGATTTTCCTGTTCCAATATGATACAAAATAGTTTGAAACAGAAGTGCTCAAACTGACTCAAACCAGGCCTCCTTGGCTGGCAGTAGAGCATCACTGCTGTCCAGCATTCCCCCGGATCCACTGGGACTCGGAGAAGTGGGATCTATTCACCCAGAAGAGAGGCACATCAATGGTTTGGGGCAACACTCAAGTCAGAGCTTTCAGGTCCAGCTTCTCGGGTAGGGCTGTGCCCTGCAGAGCTCACCCTCCATCCCTGGAGGGAACTGGGACAACAGGATGCCTCCTGTACCACACCGGGCTAAAAATAAGCCACCAGAACAACAGGCAGCAGAACAACTTCTGCGAGATGTTTCTGTCCTCGCTCTTGGCCAACTTCCTTCCTAGGCTGCCACATTCCCCAGCCTGTCTGAATCCCATCTCCAGCTCCAGGAGTTTCCACCTCATCCTGTGCTCAGGCCATGAATAACTGCCTTGTTATGTACATGCAGGGTGGAAGGGTGGGGTGGAAAAAACTCTGGTAGGAGCCTGTCTTGAGCTTGCAGTAAATACTTACCCAACAGAAATGAGATTTGGCAGCCGGGAGGAGAACTTCTGGAAAATCATTTCAGGTTCCTAGGAAGTGAGAGAGGCATTTGGTAAAGGGTGGGGACAATTTTCTTTCCCCTGATATTTCTTGTCGGAGAAAAAATGGGACGATCTAATTCCTCATT
The DNA here is from genome assembly GCA_013400655.1 of Mystacornis crossleyi. Classification (NCBI taxonomy): domain Eukaryota; kingdom Metazoa; phylum Chordata; class Aves; order Passeriformes; family Timaliidae; genus Mystacornis; species Mystacornis crossleyi. The sequence goes on along the minus strand of VYZQ01065028.1, from coordinate 6,514 downwards.
AGTGATCTAAGGAAATCCCCTGTACCTGATAAAATATCCTCTGCACCTTGTCCATGCTTGTCCTGTCTTTTGGGAAGCCTCAGGAGGAACCTGGAGCATGGAAGTGCTGGATCTGTCCCTCTCCACCAGTCCCAGGAGCTGTGGGAGTCACCCGGGCTGCCTGTCTGGGGATGCCAAGCAGGGCAAGGCAGAGAGCACAGGAAAATCTGTCAGGAGAGATCACCTCAAATCTCTGAAAGGTTCCTGTTATTCTAAACCCTTTGGCTTCTGGGGAATACAAACAAGATAAAGCAGTATTTAATTTTGCTTTTCTTCATTGTGTTCTGCTGTCATCCTTGGCATTGGCCCATGACTGTTTACCCAGCAGGGAATAAAATCTGAGGATTAAAGCTACTGTCTTAATTCACAGTAGATGAGCCTTCAGTGCAATATCTTTGTTTTACTGTATAATTTATCAACAACCTGGTCTCGCATCTGCAGTTTACAGGGCACCAAGGATTCCTGTCCCAGTGATAAAGGACATCACTTAATCTGGGCATTTGAATGGTAAACTACTTAAAATTTATCAAAATTAAAAATTCATCAAGTTTCACAGATTTTTTTTTTTAACCAACAAAGTCCTTCAATACTTAACCACTTGCTCACAGATATAAACATGTGAAGTAATTGTTTCATTGGTGTGACTATGACTTAAGGCAAAATTTGCACCAGCTTGGAATAATTTATGGGAAATATGTGCATCTCAATCACCTGGATGGGCTGGAGATTATTTACATGTTTTGTAAATATTTTATATATATTATACATATTCCCTATATTTTATACATATTCCATTTAAAATAAAAAAATTCAAGTTCTATAATGCAGAAGGCCGTAAGTGTGTGAGTGCACTCCCTTTAGAAGGAATATTTTTAATATGTAAGTGCTGTATATACATTTTTATTCCTTATTTCACTTGGCTGCGTATTTGTTTTCATTCTTGCTGCCACAATTGCTGCTAGAGACGGACCTGAAACAACACATTTGTCTTTGGCCTCCTCCTCTAGTGAGAAAAGTTGGTTGTCCAATAGTGGAATTACCTTTAAGTGATGTTCCATTTGCTTCTTACACCACTGTCACCCTTTCTGATGTCCCTCCTGGAGGGTGGGAAGGTTCTAAATATTAAAAAACTCCGAAAGCAGGAGAATGTTGTGCCCGCTGTGGGGCTGAGCTCTCACACCTGCACCAGGCTGTGAGGAGACAAGGCAAACTCTGAATATATTTCACATCTTGATGCAGCTCCAAGGAGTCAAACCCTTGTGCTCAATAGCTCAACTCTCCTCAGTCCACAGAAGGAGCCACCCCAGCTTTCACCACCGGAGTCCCACCTGCCCTCTGGGTGGTTGTAGCTTACAGCTCCTCTTGTTTTCCTCACGGCTTTTTTGTTTGCTCCGAGGTTTACACGGTGCTTCTGGCCTGTTTGCATCTACAACATCTCGCTCTCACGCACAGGGTGGAGGCGCCTCTCCAGACACTGATTCCTGTAAACTGATGGCTTTGATTAGTTTAGATGAAAGAGGCTCTTATTATAAACCAGCCCATGCTGGGTGCGGGTCTGTGGGTGGGTGGTTCGCCCCGAAAGGAGAGAGAGGCACCAGACCCAGTGCCGGGGTTTGGTGCTGCAGGAGCTCCATCTGTAGATTTTAATATCACCCTTTGCACTCTCTCAGCTGCCTCCTGCAACACTGATAAAGTTTTTGAGGTAAATAGGAACAACCACTTTTATTTGGCCATCGCAGAAGTGATTTTGCCCTCAGCACAGGCTCAAATACCATCCTCCATCCTGTGCTTGATAATCAAACCACCGAGCAAATTCTCTGCAAATATAAGGACCTTCATTTGGAGCAACTGATTAATTTCTTTTGTTCCCCTCTTTATTTTTCCCCATCTTGGCTGCCATGAAAGAACAGAAAATGTAGACAATGCTGGGATTATTGACTATGTGTGATCTTTTGAGAGGCTGTACAAGTGCAACCTTTAACAGGGGGAGCTTCAGCAGAAACAGGAGCAGGATGCTGCGTCTGACGCTGTGCTCCTGACACAGAAGGAGGGGTTTTTGTCAGCTGGGTAATAAGGGAGTAAGGCCTTGTCAGGCTCTAATTTGTGTGAGTAGAATGTGTTTAGACTGGGTGAGGAGGATGTTTTGGCATTGGGCGATGAGGATGTTTGGTTAAGCCGCTTGTTAAGTTGGGTAAATCTGACTTCAAAGACCTTGATAAGGTATTTCTAAGATCTTTGTGACTTCAGTGATGTTGTTAGTACAGAAATGATATAAAGATAAATGAGCTGACACTTCACCAGCTAAATAGGTTCCCCCCAAGTGTATTGTAGGGTGGATCAGTGTACACAGCTCTGGGGAAAGGAATGGTTTCCCAGAACTCTTCCTAGCAAATGGAACAACCAACTGCTGGTCATTTCCTTCTGCTGGGCAGGAGAGGTGTGTACGGGAGGGATAACAAGCTGCAATGAGCTCCTTGGATTCCGGCAGCAGAAATCAGGAGACCTGCTGAAATCAGGAGACCTGCTGGAATCAGGAGACCTGCTGGAATCAGCATGTGATGACTTGCAGGGCTTTCAGTGTAACCAGCTAGCACCAAACCCAGCAAAGGCAGCAGGGATGGAATTAGACCTTACCTAAACAGGAGGCCAACAAGGGCCTTTGGCAGCAGAGCTCCACCAGGGAGCCGTGAGCAGAGCAGGAGACCCAGAAGATGCAGGGCTGGTGTGAGAGCCTCTCCCAGAGCTCTGTTTGCTGCAGAGAAAACCCTCAGGGTCTCACAGGGGTCTGTAATCCACACCCTCTGTGGCCTCTTGGAAATTCTGCCACGCCGGGTGGGACAGCACAGCCCCTTGGGAGACACCGGGGGGGCACTGAAGGGGCTCAAAGCTGCCCTAGAAATCTCCAGGTTATGGCACACTGCCACCAGGGACTGGGGAATGGCTCTTTCCAGTGGACTGAGGAGCAGGGCAATGCCTGTGGGTGATCCAGGCAGGGTGGAAATCTTCTCCTTTCCCACGGGGTGAATCACGGAGCTGCTTTGCTTGGCTTCAGGTGGTAGGTGACACTACTCAATCTCAAACTGTCCTGTCCTACCATTTCCCACCACAGCAAGAGGCAGTGGAGCTGGCAAAGGAGGTCAGCAAGGTCTTTCACCCTTAGGTTTGAATTCTGACCCTGGCCACCTCCTCCGTCACCAGACTCCAACTCCTGCAGTTGTTGCCCACCTTCCCCAAGACCTGGTCAAGCAGCTCAGGATTGGAACGAACCCAGCTGTCCCCAAGGTCTCTGAGAAGACTTTTTTACATCTCAGTGGGTATTAGAGCATGAAAGCAGTTGGAGGAGCAACCCTTTTTGGTGTTCTCCACTTAATTTTGTCCTGAGATCATTTTTGGATGTAGGTTTCTGTCTCTAAGCTGTGGCTGGTCAGGTGAGGAAGGTGATAGAAAATAAGGAGAAAAGGAGTTGTTCTTCTAAACAGTGAAAGACATTTTCTTCTCTGGGGTAAACCCCTATCTCCCTTCTTTTCCAAGGACTTAATGCAAAACATGGGCCAAACCCAGCTAATGAAATTCTATTTATCTTAATGATCCTCTGGGCACCGGAGATCCTTGATGATCAAACTGAGTTGACACCTGCCACTATTAAGTTCTGCTCTTTAAAACTCCGAGACAATCCCAGCAGATAAACAATATAACGTGGTTCCCATTATGATATTACCATAAAGCCAGACAGCCTCATGTTTACCCCATAAATAATTAGTCACCGGGCAAATCAGAAAAAAAATAAAAGAATCCCACCATCACCTTAAATTACCTGTCAAACATTTACCTCTGTTTGTCTTTTAGGGCATTTATTTTTTTGCCGTGTGGTCCTGGTCCTTGATTAGTTTAACAACCTCCCTGCATTTTGACAGCAGAAGAAAAGAAGAGGTGATTATTACAGTTACTGCTCTTGCTTTGCCTTGAAAGTCCATTCTAAAGAAGGCATTAGAGGAGGCTTTCTTGTGGCTGAGAGATCAGATTACCACAATTAAAGTAAAAAGGTGTGGTGCTATTTACTCTGCATGTTATGACACATGAAAGAAAGTGATTCAGGCAAGAAAAATAATTACACATTAATTTGTGTTTGGCAACTCCGTTTCATATACGTGGCCCACAGAGCTTAGATAAAAAGCTATTTTGTCCAGCTTTGTGTAAACTGGGAGGAGGGTTTGTGCTGCAGTTTACGAGGAGTTGTCTGTGTGAGTGGGGATGAGGAAATAACCTCCTGATCCTACACCACGGCTCTGCCTCGGCTGCATTTTCCACCACGAGGCCCCACGGTGCCCCTTGGGTTTCACCCAGCTGAGAAATGGTCCTGCAACCCAGAAACTCGGCCCGGGTTTGGCAGAATTCTTGCAAATTTGAGAACTCGTCAAGGTTTTGAGCCAGTTCCTGAGCTGTTTGTAGGATTTGGTGTGAAAAACCCCACAGGCACAGGGTGGGATTGTTGGGGTGTCCTGTGCAGGGCCAGGAACTGGACTTGGATCATCCTTGAGGGCCCCTTCCAGCTCAGGAAATTCTGAGATTCTGCGAACTCTGAAGTTACAGCTCTGGAAACACAAATTCACACACGTTTCTGTAAACTCGGGGTAACTGCAGTGAGGTCTCAGCACAGCTCAGGAGGAAGTTCTGTCTTTGCAACGGAGCAAAATGTGTGCAATAAATTGTGTGTGAGCTCCTCTTGTGCTTGGAAAATATCCCCTTGATCATCCTGGCGATGACACAGGGAAGAAAACACGGGGAAGAAAGTTCTAAAGCACCCAGGAGGGTTTCAGGGGTGTCTTAGAAAGGCAGGATGTTAGGACTGGGAAGAATTATTCAATCTGAATGTGACCAGCATGACCAAAGTCCTGCTCCCTTACTGTAAATAATCCCAGCAATAAACCCTTGACAAACTCTCAGACAGTGCAGTTTCTGTGCTAGGCAAATTTTACAAAAAATGATCTCAAACTGGCATTCCTGCAGCTTTGCATAAAATGATACACAGGCATTCACAGCAGGTCTGTGAGCACAAGAGCCTCTTCCGTGGGGAAACCACCCTCAGAAATGGACGAAAGAGCCGAAGAAGCTTCCGAAAGAAGGTTTGCCATCTTCTTTTCACTTCTGTTTCCAGAAGAACCCTCTGCATAAGGCTGTGGAGTCCTACTGACTTCAGGACGACCTGAAGTTAATGGGGCGATGACAACAGGAGAAGGTTTGGCCCTCAGGAGAATCTCCTCATATCCCTGCAGCAATAACTGAGTTCAAGGAAGCAGCAGGAATTCATAACGTGAAGAGGACAAATGCATGAAAAGCAAAGCCACAAAACTTCATTTTCCCACAAAGTGAGCTTTTTGCATAAATCATCATTACCCATTGCAGAGAGGAGGTTTTAACATTAATGAAAAGTTTGCCGTCCTTATATCAATATGTATGTTGGACTGGCTGCCTGGCTATGGAAAGGGAATGTATTTACATTAGTAAATAAAATAAAATTTCTCAACCTACAGGGGAAAATCAAGCCAAATGGAATTGTGTTTGTTTCCTTATAAAAGTTTGTGGAACATTTTTTACAGCGCAGCCTAAAATGGTATCATTTATTCTGCGTGCTGATTAAAAATTATATTGATTTAATTTGGCAATTATTGTCCCTTTTCTTGCTGCCAACCTATTTTTAGCCTTCCAGACGAGAGACGCTGAGCTTTTTTTTACATACCACTACAAAGCATCAATTCTAATCTGCGAGCTGCAGAGCGGAGGGGATGCAGGATCCTTTGCAAAATGCTTTTCTTGGCATGGCCCTGGCATGGCTGCCTGGTTTGCAACTGGCAGAGCTGGCAGTGCCTTCTGTAAACTCCAGCAGTTCCTCGTAATCCCCTGGCACGTTTGGCAGTGGTTTATCCTGGGTGCCGTGTGGCTCAGGAGCACCAGCACAGCTGCACCAGGTGAAACTGGAGTTTTTCCCTGGTTGTCCATCCCCGGCACTGCCCAGTAGCTGATTCTGGGGGTGTTCCCCAGGATTTGCTCCAGCTGTTTGTGGCCCAGGGGTATCAGCAGCCAGAGCTGCCTCCTGCCAAACCAAGAGCTCTCAGAACATCAAACATGCAGCAAGGCACTTTCATCTGCAGGACAAAATGTGTTTATGAGAGGCTGTGAAATGTCCACTCTGAACCACCAGCTGCTTCTAAGAAGAACAAATCCAAACTTTTCCCTCCAGAGATAAACACACAAGTGGTGCATCCCTTTCTGTATTTACTGGCAGGTGCCAGCGCTAAGAATAATTAAAGGCCTGGATGGTCCTGGATCATAACGATTCCTCTGCTTGGGAACTTCAACTGCTTAAAATTCACCTGCCCCAGGGGACTTGGAAGGTGGCCAGAGCCATTGACAGGTTCATAAAATGTAGGTGCACCCTCTAAAGTCTCAGAAATGCTTAAAAAAAAAAAAAGAAAGA
>VYZQ01065016.1:0-14344 GCA_013400655.1 Mystacornis crossleyi | reverse complement strand
AAGGCATCCTTTGTGCTCATTTCCATACTATTCTTCAAATATTAGCATTTCTAGGTTTACCCTGAGAGACATAAGCATGTGAAAAAATGCTTATGAGAAATGCATATGAGCATGTGAGAAACAAAGCAGAACAATTTTTGTTTAGATTTCAAAGAATAGCATATATGACAATATGTTAAAATTATTTGTTTTAATCTGTTGATTTGCTTTGCTTATGAGATGGAAAAGATTTTTAACCTCATCCAAAAAAAATGCATTGTGGGTTATACTATTCAACAGAAAATTCCTCATACTATCAGAAGGATAATGACCCTGTGCAATTTGATAAGATTTTTTGTAAGATCACAGTAATTATAGAAAGAATTCAGTTTTGAATACTCAAAGATTAGGATACATCCTGGAGTCACTGGTAAAAGCCTCAAGAGACCTTTTGTTCAGATTATTTAACCATAAAATCTATTTTTAAATATAGGTGCATTTGTTTGAAAACACCATGACTGAAATCTCTCTACAGAGACAGAATTTAAGTATAACAATGTTAGTAATTTCAACAAAAACTGAAGACAACAAAAAACTGCCTAATAAAATGAGATGTAATCCAGCCTGGGGATACTCGGGCTCTAAGAAGTATTACTGTGCTATTACTTTTTTCGTTTATGATTTTTACATAATGGTGCTTTCCTATGCTGTTCACTCAGATATTACTTCAGTTTGGGGTTCTGTTTACATGGCTTCAACCCTGTGTATCTGAAGTAATCATATGGCTCCCTCTTTATTCAGCAGGAGTCAGAGGCAGATCTGAACTCTGGGGGTACCTGTCTCTCTCTGCTTCACATTGAGGATACCACTGTGTCTAACAGAAGAGATGCTAAATTTATACTCTACGTGTCAAATAATACAGATATAAGTAAATCATAAACTACTCTTAAGAATATCACAGGTAGTAAACCTGATTTTTAGCAGTTTTGGTGATGTTTAGGTTTTCTCTTTCACTGTCCTCAGTGTGAATCTGGTCTTCCTCATCTATTTTTTAAGATCCTGTATATTACACCAAACATAGAATGATCATAGTCTCTTGTCTGGCAGCTGTTCTGCTGTGATTTATAAATGTTTCTCTGGTATACCTGGGTTTCTGGTGAATCTGAAAATGAGCACGCTGTGTAACTGATGGCAGCAGTTTCACTTCCTCTCACTCTCTGCTGGATGCCGGCCCAGGAGCAAACAGCAACATGTGCCAAGTTTCAGGGACATGTTCCCGAGTTCAAAAATCTCTCATACACCTGTCCATTGTTATTACAATTCACAATATGCATTTCTTCTTCCAGCTGTCCTACACCATGCTGGCATGTGTTGCTCTGCATAGCAGACCTTGGTTAGCTTTTCAGTAACTGCAGTAGAAGGCACAACAGCAAGAGATTTATTTCAGTTTTATATGTCCTTATAACGCCCTTTATTTCCTTTTATATATCCTTTATTTCAGTTTTATATGTCCTTATATGTCTGCTCTCTAAGAAACTAGGCACTTTGCAATTACCATTACTTGCCCACTGTATGCAGGGAGATAAAAAGTGTATAATTCTGAATTATCTACTGAGAGTGTCTTTGGGTTGACTGTGCTTGTCAGTAGTGTACTGCTTATTTTGGAGAAAGAGAGAAGGAAGTGGGTTTTGATCCCATACATGTTTTCAGTGGTTGTGAAGGCAATTCTCTTTGTATGCAATCCAAGGCAAATTTATACCATTCAGTAGAAGAAGGAGATCAGGGAAATATTAATATTACCTGACGCTATAGAGGGAGAATCCTTCAGACTTTAAGCAAGAACATCCAATTTAGGAGTATTTTGCCAGTGACTGTACAATGGAACTAATATCCTATTTGTGGCACCTAGGCGCTTCAAAATAGATATCTGCTCTGCACCAAATGATACAATTGACCTCCTTGCAGTAACAACAGAGCTCCAACAGTCAACCCTCCAGCTCTTTAACCTGCTGCTCCACCTGCACTTATACTCCACTGAAATTCCATGGGAGGTATACACAGGAAGATAAACAGTAAATTCTGGTTCACATAAAATACATCACTGGAAACCAGGGAAGAACCTAGTCTATCTTGGAATTTTTATTGGAATGCTGAAGCAAAATTATTTCAAGGTTTATGGATTAAAATTGGTGGTACTTCATTATTATTTTATTTGGGTTTCTTTCCTTATCTGCTATTATGATGCTCTGCATGCACATCTATATATCTTATTTCATAAGCTTATTTTAGAGTTTAGAAAGTCAGTCTTGCTGCCCAGTGCAGATAGGGGACATTAAAAGCAAGTGCAATTTGGAAGAAGAAAGCTGAACACAGGAGTTGTTATTATCCTTTCAGTTTAAAACCTTTGAAATTGTTCACATATGGGGAAAGCATGGAGGTGAATTCTGCAAAGCAAGCATTACACTCTGTACCAGATAACAAGATTAACCCAGGATTTCAGCTTTGGCTTTCTACCAGACACAAAAGCTTAAAATCCTGTGAAAGATGGCAAAGGAAGCCTGTCCTGCCTCTGCATCGCAGCAATGAGGCAAGCAGGCTAACACACTAGGGCTTTCTCCCAAAGCAGCATTGCCTCAGTAATGTACAGCTGACTGGATTCATAGGTTTTCATGCAGAGAGGAGACCTTATAACACTTCATCTGTGTTATTTGCATTGCCCAGACAGCAATATTTCCCTTGGGAGTGCTCCCATCGTTCCAGGCAGTGGGGGCCCTGCAAGGGCAGAGGTGTGGGTGATGGAGCTGCCGTCCCAAGGTGGAGAATACCCAGGGAAAAGGGAGAGCAGGAGGGCAAGGCCTGAGCAAAGGCCCCATTCCATCTCCACGTCACTGCGTGCTCCAGACACACCATCCCACTAGATTACATCCATATTTGAGAAAGAAGGGTAACACTTTTGTAAGCAAAGAACGTGGTGGAATAGTTCATTCCTCCATGGAGGAGTGATACTCAATACATTTTTCATCACTGTGGAAACTTGATGTTTCCTTATTGTTTGACTTTTGTCTACCTAAATCTTTCAGGCACCAAAACTTCTCTGCCACTTGGAAATTCATACTAGGAGAGAGATAAGAGCAAGTGACTTTAAAATGACCCAGAGGTATAAGGTTAACTGCTATTTTTAATTTATTAGTTTTTGCTTGATAAGAGAAAAACAGGCACACAAACAAAACAACTTAGAAGAGTGTTTTGTCCACAGTTTTCATAGCATGGATGCCTTCTGCTTCTTAAATTCCAGGCTTCTTTAATGTTGACATCTGGAAAAAGAGTCACTCTTACCTCTTCCTAAAGCAGACTTCTTGTTGCCTGTCATTCAATGTCATATATTCTTTATTACATTAACATCTCAAAATAAAGTAGTCTTCCTTGCTTGTGCTAGGTGTCTCAGATCCATGAAACTCCTTCTTCCTTCAGAAGTGACATGATGCTTTATTTTTTTAAAATCTATTTTAATTTGGCAATAACTCCAACATAGGTCAAAATACAGCTGCTAATGACATAAACATTTAATGACATAAGCGTTTTCTATTTCTATGCATAATGTAAGTGGGCTGTGCAATTTAACACTGATTAGCTGCTGATGAGCCATTTCCATGAAGAAAACTAACAAAGATCTTCTAGTAACTTAAACCCTAGTGAGAAAACAAGTGAGAAAACTCTGTTGGACTCTGTTTCTTTGTATCAGAAAGATTTTTAGTAAAGTGAAAGAGAATAGCTACCTTAACACAATTTGAAATAACCATGAATTTCTTAATGCATATTTCTATGTCCTCTGAGGCTGATATAGGAAAAGAAAGGAAGAATGGTGGTTCTGAGCAATGCTATCAAAAGGTATTACCCCTGCAAAAAGAATGTGTTTCGAGTACATGTGCTGCTGCTCTGAGAGAACTATACTTGATTCTCTCATGTAGAATAAAATATAATACTTCAAGATGTTAAGCCACTAAAATTGCCCTTTTTTTTTTTCTTTTAAGAGAAACTATCTGAGATTTTAAGCGATTTTTAATTAACATATTGGACAACAAAGAAAAAAAAAACACAAAAAACAACAAACCCTGTAGGAAATCAGACCCTTTTATTTGATAGAAAACATTTTCTCTCTGGTTTGCATGTTTCATCCAAAAGTTTCACAGAAGTTAATCAAACATAAAGAAAAAGAAGGGAAATGGAGAAAACAAACCCTCAAAAACCCTCACTAAAATCAAATATATTTTGGTTTTCATCAAAGAAAAATCAATTCAGATTTTTTTTTTTTCTCTTCTTTCTCTTGAGAAAGCCACAAGAATTAAACCACTATAGTTCTCAACAAACCAAAACAACATTTTGCTCTGATTTCAGTCTTGGCCACGTGTCAGAAGCTGTTGATCATTTATAGTGCACAGTAATTATTCCACACCTCTGTAGCACACTGGCATCCAGGATTTCTCTCGTGCAGCACTTGCCTGCCCCATGCAGCACGGTGCTGGGACGGGCTCCCACCTACCTCAGCAGCAGGATGGGCAGTGTGGAGTTTAAGATAAGGAACAATTCTGAGCAACAGTTTAGCATTAGCATGGTGTTTTTTCAGATTTTTCAGATTTCTCAGCTGCAGGTAGGGTTTGTCTTCCCGCCTTGCCCCAGACCAGCAGCACCTCCCGGGAGGAGCACAGGATCCGTGCCAGGGGAAGGAGAGCAGCTGGCCCACTGTACTGCCCCTCTCTCCTGACATTTGTCTGCATTCAACCTGGATCCTGTTCTCTTTCCCTGAAATAGTTTACTTGGCTGTGGAGACAGGCCACCATTGACCAAACTTTAGGCCATATTTACCTGAGATAGTCTGATTTCTGCTCTGTGTAGCCCCATGTCACAAGCATGCATTGCCCTGATTCAATACCCAAGAAGAGAGTCTCATCCTTCGATTCACAAAGCATCAAACTAGGGAGTAGTTCTTTTCCTGCACTTCAAATAAAAGCCAATACAATATCTGTAGCTTTCTAAAGCAGTGATTTGTGTTGTGAGTCTTGCTCAAAACAGCTGAATGTTATGCATTATCTCTTTTACATCCCTTTCCCACATTCTTTACATGTAATATACATTTAATATTTATGATGAAGAGTTCAGAGCTTGAGAAAGAAAGAAAGAATAAAAGAAAAATAAATGTAGTTGAGCTCAGTGTTAAAGATCTGATATAATCCTGCAAAGTCCCTCAATCCTGGTACATGAGATTTCTATCATTTCAATTCTGGTACCCTTTTGAAGTGAGACTGATAACTGCATCAAATTCCTTGGCACTTCCTTGAGTTTTGTAAATATGTGCCAGGGTAAGGTGACCAAATTCATTCCCATTGGTGACCTAGGACAAGATGAGAACAGCCAGATATTTAAGTGTGGAAGGATTGTGCATTAATCCTCCCCAGCTCTTAGCTGCCCCTACAAATATCTGCTGTTTGATACAATAAAGATTCAAAGATCCCAAAAAGCAGCATTACAAATGGAGACTCTGGAAGAAAGGCTATCTGGATTCAAATAGATAAAATGTTCCATTACGAATTACAATACACATCTACTGCAATAATTTGTGTCAATCAAATCGTCCTAAAGAAAACAGTCAATATCAAATAAGATTCTGCAGTCAGTGGGCCGTAGTCATTTCTGTTGTTGATCCACTGAGGTTAATAGAGTTGGAAGGGGAATAAATAAATAAGACATGATAGGGGAACAGTATGCCATCTGGAAAATAAATGGAGGAAATAGAGGGAAAACACTAATCTAGCACATCCAGGGTTTCAATTTCTCCTCTGCTATCTGCACTATCTAATGAGCAGCTGCATGAAGCTATCGCTGGTTTTCAGGAAAACAGAATCCTATTTCAGGGGAGCCCACAGGTCTGAGCATTACTACAGCTCAAAAAGGCTCTCTTCCAGTTCATTAATTTCCCTTGATCTTACTGTCCATTCCTGACTTAATAGATTCCTTTTTCCTCCTGTAAAAGGAATGGTGACCCAGGGAAACATTTCTCTTTAATGCACCCTGTGGCTTAGTTTTTTCAGACATTTCCTGGTCTCCCAAGGAAAATATTTCCCATAGACCTTTTACTCATACTACAATAACATATTCCCTTAAGAGCTTTGAATCATCATCCTTTAAATATACATTTTCTGATCTCTTTGTTCTGCTTTCCCATAGACTGATGAAGAGACTGTAACTCCCAAGATTGCCTTCTTTTATTTTTAGTAAAGCTCTTCTGTAGATTCACCTGTAATTTGGTGGGTTTCCTTACATTTTATTTTCTGACACTCTACCCTATCCAGTTGCCTCTTGTATGCTCCGAAATTTTTTTTTAATAATAACAGAACTAATAGCATTTGTATAACTATATATACACATATACGATTCAGTTTATATCTCCAGATAGTTCACAATTTGATGTCTGTTTTAATATTCTCTATCTCAATATAATTATTGTTATATAGTTATGTATCTCTAAATATGCATGCATGCCCAAGTAAAATAGGGATATGGACAAGGTATTCTCTACAATGGTACTAAAGTCTGATTTGGAGATTACACGAAGTAGAATACATAAAGTATGACATTTGACTAGAATCTTAGAGAGAGATCTTAAAAAAATTTAATAAAAAATGGAAATCAAATGATTTTGCTAAAATATTTGATGAAATTAACCAGGAAATTTCAGCTCTGGAGGAATTCCACAAAAAGGTCCAGCCTCTGGATGTGAAATTCCAGAAATTACTTTTGATTTTAGAGGCATTCAGTTCTAACAGAATGTTTCTAAAGCCTGAGAGTAAAGGGAGATGTGACAGATGTACTGCAAATGTGACACTGTGAAGGCTCTTCACCCCAGACAACTGCAGAGGCGTCGCATGTAGCATCTCCAGCTCAGCTGCTCCTCTGGGGTTGTAAGCAATTGAGAGGAATATGCATTTCTCTTTTAGGGAGCAATCCATCTGACCTGGCGTAACTGCCTACCTTCCAGTGAGATCAATTTAGCCTTAATTCTTATTGACTATATTTTCTAGATCTCTGTTGGCTTAAAGAAATTCATGTTGACTGGATCAAATTTAATAAAATGCATCCCAGCACTGAATTATTATCCCAGACTGTCTTATATGTAGAAGAATTATTTTGTAGGAAAAATTGAAATTAAAGGCAGCGTGGCCTGCCTAGGGAGTGCAGGAAACAAGTGTGATGATTCATTAGGTGGTTTTCTCATCTGAATCAGCCTTGACTACATGGTTAGGGAATGCTGTGATGAGGATAACATTATTTTCAGTCTAATTTTAATCATAGATGCTGATCACATCTTTAAAAATAATGGGATGACATTCATGTAAAAGCAGTGATTTTAACAATTACCAGCAATGATCTGGTTAAGCTTTATCAGAGATTAGATTTTGAACAACAAAATAATTTTTCCCCTTTATATTTGACAGATAAAACATGGCATCCATCTCCTGTCCTAAACTATGATACAGTTTTTTTCACTGCAAAAATCCAGTAAGATTTCAGAAGGGAAAAGCTTTGTAAGTTCTTAAGTGCTAGACTTTACCTAATTTGGAATTTCAGGAAATTTCATCTCTGATGCTGAAATTTATGTTATTTTCACCTGGCATGAAAAAAAAAAAATCTGAAAAACAGCTTCCCCCACCTCTCCATCCCCACCTTAATGATAATTTGGGTCTGAAATCTGAGGATCAATAATTTTTTTACAAAGCAGTTTAGTACATTCAAATATGAAATACCTGATCTTGAGGGATTCCAGTTTAAAACCAAACTGAACTTTATAATCAAGCCCTCTGAGAAAGTTGAGAGAGTTGGGTTATTCTGAATTATATCTGTATTTATTGGGCACACAGGCTTTCCCTGCTTCAAAATAAGTCACATTACATTAAGAACATCCACATTATAGAAACAACAACTGGCAGATGCCCCTTCAACCAACAGTTATAAATCAATCCTTCATTGGATTTTCCTGCTGAAACTAATTCTGTTGAGGAGCCTTGCCAATCTGTACTCTGTGAAACAGCAGCCAAGGCAGCTCAGGAGCCAAGCCAGCATAACACTCATTTCTGCATTATTTGCCTTTTTTACTCCAATACTGATCCTTCTTTCTCCCCAGGACTTTTCTTTCACAGAAGAAAAGGGGGAAGTAAGGATTTTGAGAAGCTGTATTTCTGAGGTATCTCTGGTTGCAATTTGGCTTTGCTGCACAGCCCACAGCTACTCATTCTGATGTTTTACAGAAGAGCTGCACAGGGCCAGTTTCACAGTGGCCACAAGACACTGTGTGGTACCAGTGAGAATGCACTGACCTACCAGGCTTCTGAAGCTGGACCTGGGGTACATTTCTTCACTTTGATAGGGTGCCTGGGGATCATACAGTCCTCAGTGATTAAAGACCTGCTAATTTCCCAGCTATACAAGATAAGTAAAAACAGGAAAGCAAAAGAAAATTGGAAAATAAATAAAAGAAACAAAAAGAAATTGAGGTTTCTATACACAAAAATACTGCACTGGCCAATTGTCAGGCCACATTATAATTAGAGGGTCCAAGTAACATTTGTTATTCTTTCTAGGTTCATTTCTGAACAGCTATGCTAACATAACAAAAAGCCACTGGATTTCTTAAACAGAAATGAAGACACAGAATTAGCATTCTTTTCTGATGAAATCAAAGAGGTTCTATACTTTGGCCTGACAAATGCATACAACATCTTGTCCAGAAACATCCCTTTAACAAAAACTACAAAACTTTGTTTTGCTTAGTTAGTTAATTATTGACTAAGTATTTCTTAAACACATAGTTTAATAAATTGGAATAAAATTCTCCCTGGCAAGAATAATTTTCTTCAAAATCACACCACTGCTTATTATCACATTGCCGTGGTTATGCTGCAGTTGCAACAGAGGATTGCATTTCATTACCCACTGTTCCAGCAAGCAACCCAAACCTATGACATTACCTAAGCCAAATAGTGTTGGGTTTCTCTTTTTTCCTTTGTTTTAACCAACAACCAGGATTGTGTCACCTCTGTGGGTAATAGGATGCTTTCTACATAGTAATGGCCTTACAGTGCAGTTCACAAGCGCCACGGGTATGGATTTTACCCACTTGCATTTCCACATGCCTAAGATGTCCCCACTCTGTCAGACCCAGCAGTAAACAGTAATTTATTACCCAGCAGCTGAACTGTGCGCTCAAATCTTGTGGATACAAAGGGAAACCTCACACTGATGAGCTCCCCCACAATAGTCTCCCAGAAAGTGTTCCATTTCCTTCTTGCTCCTCCTGGCAACTGCTTGCCAGAGGATTAGCAGCACTTCATAGGAAGGAGCTAGGTTGTGGAAAGGCTCCTCATACTGTCATCAGGTAGCTGGGCCTCAGCTGATGGTGGGAATAGACCCTGAGGATGGCTTGGAGACCCGTCACACTCCAGTGATGCGTGCATCTCCCCACTGCTTGGCCTTCCTGCAGCAGTGTGGCACTGAGAGACCTTCAGTCATCAGTACTCATGCACTGACCTCATGTCTCTCAGTGGCCCAGTTGTTCTGAAGTACTTGATAGCAGCAGCTATTAACTCCTACATACAATCTTAGTGTAAAAAACACCAATTAGAAAAGTCTGTAGCCAAACGCTTTTATGACAGGTTTTAGGGACTTTGTCCCTGTGCAATTTGCTCATTATCAGCCCTGTCCTGCAGGCTCTGGCTCCATTCCATGGAGAGTTACAGCCATACAGGGACATCCAGGGAAGAGTGGCAGCAACAAAAACTGCTGCATGGCTGTGGTCTTGCCTCCAGTGATACCAGGATGATCCTTCCTTTGGATACTTTTCTGCTATGGTTTGAGAAAATCCTCTCATTAATTCATCGTGCCCTTATCAAGACTTCTGGGAAGGCAAATTTTACCATCCTCAGTGTCGCGGGGTGCGTTTACACCCGGAGCTGTTCCTCCGGTGACCCGGCTCCCTGCCCCCGCCGACACCAGGANAGCACCGCTACACTCAGAAAGCCAGCCTACAGGTATGGAACAATGTGTGAAGCCATTTCAGCTTCTGTATTCCAGGTGAGATCTTCTCATTCTTTGAAAACATAAAAAATCCCACTACCTGACCAGCATGAACACATGGACTTTCAGCACTGGTGTGTCACCTCTGAAGCATTGCTTCTGTACCGCGGGGCAAAAATATGGAATCCAGTGTGTATAAAATTTCTTTTAAATGGAATTAGTGTGTAGATAATTTCTTCTAAACAGTTAAGACAGAGAAAATCCCATTTTATCTGCCTGTGCGAAGAAAATTAACTTGGTTTTTGAAAGGCTGCTTCTTCCCAGAAAGGAATGGAAAGAACACATTGTTTAATAAAGCTATTTTTGCATTCAGTGTTACCTTTTTTCTTCCTGAGAGGTACTCATGCAGCCAGATCCAGATAGCCTGTAATCTGAGTCACAGGTGCAATTTTTGGGGAGAGTGAGATTTGATCAACCTCCTCCACACATCATGCTTTCCAGTAAAAGCTGAAACAATCCCACAAGCATGCTTTTCACGTAACCCAAATTGAAAGGAGCGTGTTACACGGGAGAAGGTTATGGTTTATTTTGAGCCTGCTGTGTCATTCAGGCTTGGCCTGAGGCTCACTGTGTAACCAGCGGCCTTGGCAGGAAGTCACAGTGTCAGCTTTTTAGGTTAGAGAGGCCTCGCTCAAGTATCTAAATGTAATCAACATTTCACAGCCAAAGAACTGACACTGACTAATCCCCACTTTTTTTCAGCCACACTTTCATTCAGTTAATTAACTTTATTTTCCTTTGATTTGTTTGCAGACAACAGAAAACTATTTAAACAAAGTCTTCTACCAAGAAGGGTTATTGATGTTAAAAGGGAAAGGAAATTGCTTAGCATTTTCTGCAAAGAACTTCAAAAAAGAAATGGTTGAAGGAAAGCAGTGAGCTAATTGTATTCTTTCAAAGCCAACACTAACATCTTTCAACTTTCTTATCATTTTAGGAGTACTGGAAAGCTCTAATTATTAGCTGTGAGCCAAACACCAATTATATATATATTTTTTTTTTTTTTTTTTTAAGATATAAGCAACAACCTCCAGCTCTTTGTGGAACCCTCCCAGCACACAGCTGTTCTCCAGCCCTCAGACGAAACACATGGCACAGCTTCACTGGCCCCAAGCAGGAGCTAGTGGTCACCCACAACTGGGTCTGTCTCACTGGGCAAGACACAGTGGTCTCCAAATGCTGTGCAGGGGTGTGAGAAATCCCAGATGCTGGCATTAGGGTAAATGAATCTCACCTTGGTTGTTCAACTCTGTGTTATCTCTTGGCCCTAATAGCATTAAATACCATTAGTTGCTTTTTTTTCCTTTTTTCTTTTTTTTTTTTTCCTTCCCTTTTTGTTTCTTTTTTGTTTTGTTTTGTTTTTTTCCCTTTTTTTTTTTTTTCTTTTGATGACTGATTTTTGCTCTGGTGCTAAGATTCATAAGCACATCACAACAACCAAGATGTACTGCTACTTCACATGTAATGTTAATAATAAAGTGAACTTCAGTGTCTCAGGTCATCCTTCATTAGTTTATGACTAGCTACAAATAAAGCAGATTAGTCAGGGGAGAAGGGGTTTGAAGTTAGACACCATATTTTGATCTCATAATTTAAAATACTTGTACCATTTTCAAAGTTATCTTAATCTGCTTGCTGGTAACATACCTTGTTTAAGTAAGCAAATAAAAACATCAGTCTTATCTTTGAAGCTGATTGCTTTCAAATACCTATCAAAGCTTTTTCTTTCATGTTTTCAGAACCAACTCACCAAGGACAGGTAGTAAATGTTTTGTTTCACCTTCTGACTGAGATTTATTTACTTATTTAATGATCTGTTCACTGGAATTGCTCACAGAGAGTTTATGTAATGCAGAATATAGTAGTGTTGTACTTTGGTGTATCTCAGTTTCACTTGAATTAAGTAGAGACACTTAATAAATAAAATGGGCAGTGACAGAAATATAGTGTCTTGAGAAAGAACATTTTCAAGTGCTTACTCAGTGAAATAAGAGGCAACAAGTAGAAACTGATGCACAGAAAGTTCCACCTGAATGTGAGGAGGAAGTTCTTTACTGTGCAGTGACCGTGCACTGAAAGAGATTGTCCAGAGAGGCTGTGGAGTCTCCCTCACTTGAGATATTTCAGAGTCATCTGGACACAATCCTGTGCCGTGGGCTCTGGGAGACACTGCCTGAGCAGGGAGGTTGGACCAGACAACCCACTGTGGTCTCTATGTATTCAGAGTAGAAATCCCACTTAAAAAGGAGTTGCCCAATTGATCAGATGTTTTCAGAGCTGCTGACTTGAGAAAGGCAGAAGAAGTTAAAATGAGCAACAGTGGAGATAAATCTAACTTCTAATCAGAGATTCCCTAAAAACACAAAACAGTGAACACTGGACACTTCTCAGAAGTGTTTTAAGGTAATCAAAAATGCCTTTCACATAATAAAAGTGTCTCTGAGAGTCTTGGCAAGCTACTTCATGAACATAAGCTTCATTTGAAGATACAAATCAAATGATAAAACATATTTTGGCAGGACAGTTTTATGTTTACGAAATAAATTTCCATCCATTTAATATGTGTAGCTTATTTCCCTTCATCAGTTTGCTTTCTAACTTAAATAGAATTGAATATTGCTGTCTTGTACAGCCAAATAAATGCTGCTGATTTCTGAGGAGTGCACTGACACAGTCGGTTAATACTAGAGGTTGAACTCGAGCAACGGTTTCCCTTCACTTTGTGTGAAGAAGGAACTTAAAGAAGACAGAACTGCCTTAACACATGCTGTGCTCATACGATAGAGAATAGCATTTTCCTAAGAGCTTTTGGATGGTATTTTCTCTGTTTTCCTACCTTAGAGAATGTAAACTGAATACCCACTGCTTGTTGTTGAGGGAGTTTTCAGCATAAAATGTCATGCATGCATTGTAAAGTAAAAGCATTTTTGAGGAGTTTTTTTTTTTTTCCTTCCCTAATAGTTATATTGTTTATAAATTGTGTTTGACTGGAACAGTATAAACAAATGCCATACTAGTGCTCAGCCCCGACTCTATTTCAAAGGATCTGTTACGTTTACATAAATGTACATGTAAATTTGTGCATATAAATATCTACATGCAAATATATGTTACTGCTTCTTACATAGATAGCATTTCTTCTTACATTAGTAGCAGTTTGTGTTAACAGCAACTAGACAGGGATATTTCTCAGGAGTGTTTCTTAAACTAACTTACAAAAGCTTGAATTCTAAGTGAAAGCTCCTAAATTACTAAAGGTAACCACAGAATGCAATAGCGCTCATATCTCTGGAATTCCATTACAGAGTAAATGTCTGAGATTCTTGAAACATTATAATCACCACAGTGCAGCTTTTAACATAAGTTAATTTGCCTTACCTGGGAAGATTTATAGCTGGAACACAGAATTATAGAATGATAAATCTGGCAGTTCCTGGATAGCTCACTTCATCCATCCCTCTGGCTATCCTGAGATACTTTTATAACTTTTCCTTTAGGACTTACTGTAACAGACATTCCCAAAGTGCCATGGGCACTGCTAGTGCTTTGCTTACATTAGACACTCCTCCTGATATCTAAAATGAGTCCTGCCAAAATTCAGTTTTATGTATTTCCTACTGGTTTTGCCTTGCAAAGTGAGGATAAATTCTTCCACTCTTCTGTAGCAGAATGTTATGAGTTCTATACTCAAACCCTAAACGCCAGCTATGGTGGTGCATTCCACCTGCCCCATCTCCCCTAGGTCTAGGCTGTAATCACAGATAAGTTCTTTATGTCTTGGCCTTTATGGACAACACCTGGGTTCAGCTCCTCTCGAGCTTATCAAAATCACAGTCTGCTCCCAGGCACTGTCTATTCAGCTCCTCTTTTTTTTAATGAACAGCCTTGGAAATTTATTTTTCTTACCTGAATGACAACTTAAGTGGAATAACGCTTTTATTAGTGAACCTTCAAAGAAGGTTGCCCACCTGAATTGCAATCAGTATGGAAAATTATTATGTCTAAGCCAAATCTCTTGGGGCTCTATAAACCACCTTCCTGAGACCCTTTGAACTCTCCTTTAACTGTTGGGGGCTGAAACCAGCAACCTTCCTCTGAGTGGGGCCTCTTAGAATGAGAAAACTCTCGAGTTTGCTATACTTGGACAACCTCTGCTGAATGATAACTATGCAGCTTGAGCCGATTCCCCCACTCCTCGAGGTGAAGTCCTTCACCCTCTGAGAAGATGCAAAGGCATCTG
>VYZQ01064934.1:0-16216 GCA_013400655.1 Mystacornis crossleyi | reverse complement strand
ATATATATATATATATTTAAAAAGCATGAAATATATATATACAAAAAAATAACCGAAGAAACCTCCTAACGGCATTTGGCAGCTCTTTAAACAGGGCTGACATGTGCAACAATGCTGGAAGCATTGTCTGTTTCTCAGAAGAGCAGCCTTTAAAACCAGGAGGATAAACGCTGCACTTACAGAAGCCTATTTCCCCAAGCTGACAGAACTTGTTCAGTGCGACAGCAACAAAGCCTCATTCTTCATCTGCTCACGTGTCCACATCCGACGGCCTCTGCTTCGACCCCGGCTGCATCAAGCAAGACAACAGCCTGTGCTCAGGCAGCAGCGATCTGCCGTCGGTGGGGAGCTGCAGGCACCTCTTTTATCTTTGATCCCAACCCTGAAAGAGCGGAGAAACAGCTCCTCTCCTGCAGCGCCACGAAAACAGGATCAGCATTGACCGACTCTGGTTCAGAACATAAAAATAAGTTATCAAGAGGACATGATTTGGCCACATTCCATGTAAGGCTGTGCTGCACAGAACATCAGGCATCTACAGGGAGCTTGCATTTAAGGTGGTTCCTTCCCTCTCACCGGGTATCATTAAAAAGATAACAGCGTTAGCCCACAACAATAAGTCACTGAGAGGATAAAAATATAGCAAAGATTCCTTTACCTCCATGAAAAGGAAAACGCAACAAGCACAAAAGTTGCCGATTCTCTCATTCTTTAAAGAAGCAACACTGGAAACCAGCATTGTAAATTTATTACTTAAAAAAAAAAAAAGCGTCNGGACTCTTCATTAGGGCCTGTAGTGACAGGACAGGGAGGAATGAAAAAAGAAAGAGGGGAAATTTAGCTTCGATATATGGAAGAACGTCTTCCCTGTGAGGGTGCTGAGGCCCTGGCCCGGATTACCCAGAGCTGTGGCTGCCCCAGCCCTGCAAGTGTCCAAGGCTGGGTTGGAGTGGGTTTGGAGCAACCTGGTCCAGCGGAAGGTGTCCCTGCCCATGGCAGGGGATGGAACAAGATGATCTTGAAGGTCCCTTCCAACCCAAACCAGCCTGGGATTCTACGATTCTGTGCTTATTGTCTGACCTTGTTTTCTACACCACTGGTTGTCTACAGTCCATGACACCACTAACAGGCCAACGTGAGCTTCCCTTGAGCTGTTTTATAGATTTTACCCTAACAAGCTGCAAAACTTATTTATGCCCTTTCTGCTACTATTGCAGAGGAAAAGACATCCACCAGCGAGGCAAAGCATCTAATTCAGTCTTTCCAACTGGATGCAACCTGGAGCCTCACAAGGCTAGCGCAGCACGAAGAGCTCACAGTCACTTTCCCTTTCCTGCTCTCCTGTTTTTTGACCTAACATATTTTTAATCTTTCAAAGTAGCTGGAGGCGTTTCTCAGGCTCTATTATCTTAATCACTTGAGCAGAGAAACAAAGGAGGCAGCCTACCTTACAGCCAGCTCTGGTTCATAGAGAAAGGGCAATGTTATGTAAGGTAACTGGAAGTTGCTCCCTGAAACCCCAAAAGGTAGGAAAGGCAACTCAGAGCTCTGCTGTTGTCCAAGCAAAAAAATCACTGCTCAAAAATGCAGCAGATGGAAGTGAACATTTTTTTTCCTTGAGTGAAGATGACAGAAGAGAGGTGAACAGTTTTGCAAGTATGCTGTAGGTCCTTAAAGCAGAGCTGTAATGGAAAACTAAAAAGCTCCAAGAGGAATTGTTTGTGCTGACCTAGAAGATACAGGAAAGAAAAACAGTTTCAAAACCACCTGGAGCAGCGTGCTTTTATAAATATATATATATATATATATATATATTTAAAAAGCATGAAATATATATATACAAAAAAATAACCGAAGAAACCTCCTAACGGCATTTGGCAGCTCTTTAAACAGGGCTGACATGTGCAACAATGCTGCAAGCATTGTCTGTTTCTCAGAAGAGCAGCCTTTAAAACCAGGAGGATAAACGCTGCACTTACAGAAGCCTATTTCCCCAAGCTGACAGAACTTGTTCAGTGCGACAGCAACAAAGCCTCATTCTTCATCTGCTCACGTGTCCACATCCGACGGCCTCTGCTTCGACCCCGGCTGCATCAAGCAAGACAACAGCCTGTGCTCAGGCAGCAGCGATCTGCCGTCGGTGGGGAGCTGCAGGCACCTCTTTTATCTTTGATCCCAACCCTGAAAGAGCGGAGAAACAGCTCCTCTCCTGCAGCGCCACGAAAACAGGATCAGCATTGACCGACTCTGGTTCAGAACATAAAAATAAGTTATCAAGAGGACACGATTTGGCCACATTCCATGTAAGGCTGTGCTGCACAGAACATCAGGCATCTACAGGGAGCTTGCATTTAAGGTGGTTCCTTCCCTCTCACCGGGTATCATTAAAAAGATAACAGCGTTAGCCCACAACAATAAGTCACTGAGAGGATAAAAATATAGCAAAGATTCCTTTACCTCCACGAAAAGGAAAACGCAGCAAGCACAAAAGTTGCCGATTCTCTCATTCTTTAAAGAAGCAACACTGGAAACCAGCATTGTAAATTTATTTCTTTAAAAAAAAAAAAAGCTTCAGTATTACACCGTCGTTTTATTTCCCTCCTGTGCACAGAGCAGGACGTGCAACACACTTGTACCCACAACAGTGAGGAGACATCGCCGAGGGCAATTCCTAATTAACATTAGGAAGCCCCGGCTGCATCCCATCCCACAGTCTGCTGGGATTTTGGGAGAGGGGGTTTTCCGAGTTTGAGTCTCAGATACCACCGCCTTTCAGTAAAGCTCAGTCCCGTGGCAAGAAGCAGCACACAAACCGTGGGTGTATTTGACTGTGAAAGAAACTTTGCCTGCAGTGATTTTAGGAAAAGGTGTTCCTGAAATAGGTAAAACAAACGCTGTATTCAACCCCACTAGAAAGCCCCTTGTAAGTAATTCCAGGTAAATACCCATTAAGCAATGTAAAAGCAGAGTTAAGCACTGAGCAGGAATTCCTGCATTACATGCTGAGCACCATTTATCACCCTATGCCAACAGGCAACTAGTGAGAACCTCTTACTCAACGACACGTTCCCCATTAGCTAATTAAATTAACCTCTAAATTTAGTAGCTCATACTTGCTCTTAAACTGACCTGTTTCACCTCGGCAGTTGCTGGGGTGGGGGAAACACATCACATTATTATATACAGTCAGTCCTTCTGTGAGCAGACACCGAGCCCCAGCAGCAGAAAAGCTCGTCTAGAAACGCGCGTTTGCTCCAGAATTCAACCGCTCACTGCTTGCCAGGAACCACATCAGAGTAATCTTTTAATACTCCAACCAAGTGGTCATTGTGAGTCTTAAACCGGCGTTTCTTCTGAGAAGCAGGTTTCTTCCTCCTCTGAATGGGAGCCTGCAAGAAGAAACAAACAGGAGACAGAAGATCTGTGACATCTGACCTGACGTGGCTGGTCACTACTGCTGCGATGAAGATGAGCCCTGTCAGAACCAGGGGTGGGCAGGGAAGGGGAAGTGCTGGCTCCTGGACGAGCAACAGCATCCAATTCCAATCCAGGCAGGGAGATGACCCTGGGGACGAAGCAGAGCCACGGTACCCCAGGCACAGTAGTAAAGCTGGCATTTCTAAGTGCAGCTTCCAAACCATCCCATGCAGCTACAGAAGCAGGTACATGCTCCATAGTTCTAGTCACAATCCCATCAGGATTCCAAAGCTTTTTAGTAGAAAAGTTAAAACCCCTCACCTTCCTCCCCAAATAGTACTACTCTTCATGTATTGTGCATCTTCAAGCAGAAGCTTCCACTGTGGAGCTCATGGGGATTCCTGGCATTTGCCCTCTTTTGATGCTGCTTGGATTAATTACACTGGCTCTAAGGAGTCATAAAAATCACTCACTGCTGGTTGCAGCACTTGGTTTTCCCAGTTTTTAAAACTGGTCACATTTCCCCAAGCTCCACAAAGCCGTGCATAGGCTCGCCAAGCCATTTTGGAATTAACACTGTGGGGTCAGGAAGGGGGAATTTCCCACGAAGATCTAGAATTTGTATCTCTTACTATTTTCTTTGGTCCGGTTTCTTGCATGGAAGAAATACCCTGTCGTTTCAGATACTCTTCTATCTTCTCCTCATCCATAGAATCCACGGGAATGCTCCTCCACAGCTTCTGGAATTCTGAAACAACAAACCCTGGTGTGATATCCCAGTGAGCAAACCCTGGGCAAAGACCCCACAGGCAGGCAAGGAGAGACACTTGATTTCAAACGCTGAAACATTCTGGCGCGTCAGTCTGTCACCGCCAGCAGGCACTCACTCAGCACAGCCTTTACCCGTTCCAAATGCTGATGCACTGCCAAAAACACCCAGAACCCGAAAAGATGAAACTCCAACCAACAAAACAACAACAAAACACCCTCAAGCTAAACTGCACTCGAGCATCGGGAGCACCCGGAGGCAACCCGTGCTTTTCGTGTTTATTTGCTACGGGAGTCTCTTTTTACCTGGAATCTCCAGAGCTGGTGTAGGCTGTGAATGAGTTTCACAGTTCCTGATGAAGGGCAATCACTAACCATAAATGGCAACTTCATTTACACATCTTCAGCTGCCACTGACTTGGGAGACTTGTCATCCCGTCCTCTAATTTACTGACGGTTCAAGACATTCACTGCAGTGTCTCTGAGCTCGTTTATCACTGCAATATGAACCACACCGCGCTGTAGAGATACCAAAGTACTAAAATTCCTCTGGTGTTAAAAAGAAGAGAGACACCTTAAAAACCACAGCAGCAGGAAAATAGACAGAGACGGTAAGTCTTAATTAGAGCAGCTGCCATCTGCCTGCACACTTTCTGCCTCACGTAAAGTTTCACAGAGCCTCTGGAATGCCTTCTCCAGGCAGCGGCTGGTACGATCTTACCTCCCTTCATTCCCCAGGCAGGGAGCTAAGATACATCCTGTCAGCAGGTCTGGCTAACAAACTATAAATAAAACACGAGGCACACGTAGCAACACAAGACTAAATTTTTCCTTTTATTTCCAGATAAATTTAGTATACAGTTGTCAAAACAACCACAACCTCTGCATGCTTAAGGATCTGTCCTGTGCAGCAGGGGACGAGACACTCCAGTGCCGGTTTGCCACAGATACCCCGGCTCTGGGCACACTGCAACCGAATGGGAGTGTACAAAACCAACTCAGTTCCTGCACTTGGAACAATTCCCTACCTAAGGCACCTTGTTTTTCTATGCAAATGCATGCTTGGAGTCTCAGGTGTTTCTCTTCTTCCGGTTGCCAACAGCAAGAGGTTGGCCCAGCTTTCCAGGAAACAAAAGAAAGGAATTTCACCGGTGAAGAACAACAGCGTTCATTTTTGGCAAGGCAGTGGTTTTGAAGAGAACCAAAACCTGTCAAAAGATCACTTTTGGTTACAGGGAGATAGCTCACAGCCTGTTTCTCACAGAGGCTGTCCAGCACCCTGGGATCAGTGCGCACATCCCTTAATGCAAGGACTGACACTGTAGTCAAGACATTCTCCACCTGCTCATCCATTTTGAGGGGGATTCCAGGCTTTCAGCAAAGCTGGCGGTGCCTGTTATCACAGATCATCCCTCACCTCATCCTGCTGCAGCAGGTGGAGAAAGTTTGTCCTCTTATTTATAATATCCTGCTACAAACACAGATGATGTGTCTCCTCATTAGAGTTCAAATGCGCCCTGGTGCAAAAAAAAAGGAAAGCTGAAGATAGGTGCTTAAGGTTAAACCGGTCTACATTCTTCTGGGGAACAGAAGTGAAAAATTAAACACTAGAAAATAAATGGTCAGCTCTTCAGGGATCAGCATGCACAGAAGTGCAGATCACAGTTAATATCTAACTACAGTGTTCTGCATTTCTCGCAGTGCCACGGTTATAACATCACTCCAGCTTCACATCCACCTTTTAAACTCAACTAAGAAATACGAATGGAACAGGCACCAAGATCCAAAATTGCAGAGCTAAAATGGACTTTACATACAGATAATTTAATCCACTAACTGGCCCCACCAGAGTCACTGTATCATATTCTGCAACTCCATTTAAGAACTCCTCCATAAATCAGGCTGCTTTCAGCACTGCTGCTTTGATTGCACTAATTGCAAAAGAATTTTCTTCCCATGCTGGAGCTCCATGTAGGGCTTTAAAACACTTCACTGCCCAGGAAAGAGGGAGTCACAACAACACGGAAGCACTCTGTGTCAAAGGACTGGTTTGGAACTAAAAGTACAGGATAAAGGTGGAGAAGCACAGGGAGCTGCCACCCTTCAGTGCGCACGAGCTGTCTGCACTTGGAGCGTCATCTAAAAGGCAAGGGAGATCCATCCGTCATCTCATCACAAAACTGACTTGGTGTAACACCAGACACTGGGCTAAATGCAAGGTCTGAAGAACGAGAGCAGCTGGATGGTTGGCACTGAACCATTTACACATTACCTGTCAGGTTTAAGTCTCCAAGGACTAAGCCCCTATCAGGCAGGGAAAGTTTAGACCTTGGGAATACACTCTCTGAATTATTGTGACATCCCCTCTGAAATATGAGAACCTGTGGGAAAAGCTGGCAATAACTACAGCTCTCAAGAAACAACCCTCTGCATTTGTAGCTGTGGTACTTCTGCACCTCAGAAAATATACCCTTGACCTGACACAGGGAAAGATTTTTCCCCGATTTCCTTGAGCAGCACTGGAAATGCTGTCACCCTGGCCTTTGCTGTGTGTCTGAAGAGCAGACAACAGTGGCAGAAGGCAGCTCCCAGGGAAGGTTTCACTATACCGGATCCATTTCTCACAGTCTTTCTTCTCCCTGTGGGCAGGTCACAAGGAGCTCAGTGCTGGTGTGAGGAGTGGGAAGGGGATGGCTGGAGCAGGAGGTTCCCCATACGCCGGCCTGCTCCAGCCAGCCACGGAGAACAAGGTGGGATGGACGCATTCCTGCTGTGCCTGTAGCCATTATGATTACAGAGCACATTCAATTTTCTTTCTCTGTGTCCTGCTCACTGCTGGGTGATCTTTACACCATCACAGCACAGCCAAGGTGAGCGACTTCCCTCGGAGCCACTAAATTATTTTACACATCAGCCAGAATAGAAGTAAAATGGCTACAGGAGGGTAAAAAGACAGCAAGGCTTCACCTGACTGCAGCAGGCTGCACTGAGGCAAGCCAAGAATCTCTGCACGGCTTAGGCTGCTTTGACAAGACAGAGCCCAGTAAAAATCCCCAGGGGAGAAATTTCCCAAGAGTTTCTGGTCAAAGCCATGCAGGTACTTTGAACCCTCCCAGAAATTTGCATTTTCCACAGAGCTTTCAAGTCCCGATTCCAATGCTGATCTTCCTGAGAAGAGGCAGAAAACTGTGACCCCATTACTGAGGCAACTGTCATGAACAGATCCTATACACAACATCTTGCAATCTGATCTTTCAGACATTTAAACTCAGAAACTGGACAGAATCAACACTACTCACAGGCCTCGAGAGAGCTAAATTCTGGTCTTTCGAGTACTGAGAGGAAGAAATGAGACCAGGAGCTGGCTGCAAAGCCCGTTTAGATGTTTGCTGACATCTCCAGCAACATGAGGTCTGCGTGCACAGACTCAAAACAACGAGCTCTGACCAGCAGGAACCGACACAGAGCTAAGCAAAGGGCAGCGTAACAAAGATTTTTGCAGACACCTTCTCTCTCTGAAATACCCAAGGGGTAAGGATGCACAGTTACCTTGATTTTACAGCACAACGAGGTGCCTCATAGATGAAAACAATTTGCGCTGACATTCCCTGAGTGATTATACTCTTAACACACTTCCTTCCTATAAATGCTTACATTTGGGGTATGAAGTCATGGGTAAATGACTGCCTGGTGACTTTGGAGAGGCTTATCCAGCACTTCTGACTGCCTCACCTGCTCTTGCAGAAAGGTTGAGATGGTTGTGGAGATAAAACTGATACATCACGCAGGTAATAAAATCTGCCAGAGATTAAAAACAGCTTAAAAATCTTCAGTGAGCCAAGCCAAAAGCTGAGCAAAGGACAAAACCAGACAGTAACAGCGTAGAAGGGAAGAAATAACAGTCCTAACAGTCCCAGGGAACGCAGCACTGGATTTACACCAGAAGGAAAAGGTGCTCGATGTTAAATCTGTGCCCTCCCCGGACCACCACAGCTGTAAGTCAGCACTGATCCCAGGCAGTTTTTATAGTGTTACATGTAAGAGGCTTTGGCCATTCTCTAAAGCCCTACAAAGGCGCTTAGGAAGAATTTTAAAACCACGTATAATTAACTATCCGAATTTTTTAGCATTAAAATACTTCCTATAGTGCATTCAGCCGGGAAAGATACCATCTCTAGCAGTTAGGCAATCAAACTGGCCTTTCAGCATTCAGCACAGGGGTGAAAGCTTTGTTCACATGCAAAGTGCTTCGCCCCAGCACAAAAAGGCAGCGCTTGACTTGGCTGAAGCACCTGAAATCTGGCCCTGCTTTTATAAACACTTTCAGCTCCCCACCACTGACAGCAGATTAATTAGCCAGGAAGTCCAGAAGGAACACATGCAATCTGAACCTTCCTTGGCTAATCACATAAAAGGAAGAACAAAAGCCATCCCTTACTGCTAAAACCTTCTCCAGTACCCTTGAGATCCCGATATATAGGCACCACTCCGTTGCTGCGATACATTGGGATTTATTTTCACAGGGGGAGAAAGAAAAGCTTGTTCAGCCATCAAGGGCAGAGGCAGGCACTGCCAGAAAGCAGGTCCTCCCTCTACTCCAGGCAGCGAGCTCCAAGCTGGCCTGGCAGCTCCTCTTTTCCTGCTGATGGAGCTCAGGCAGCGGTGGGAGAGGACACCCGACTTTCCAAGCAGATCAACACATGTTCTGAACCGGGATGTCATACGGCAGCACTGTGCACCGAGGAGCACAGAGACCTTATTTCTGAGGATAAACATTAAACTAGAAACATATTTTGAACTGTCATCGGCTGCTAGATCAAAGAGTCTGCCAACACTTCAAGGCTTATTTTGCAGTCTTTTAAAACTTCATTTTAACGTTGCCGGAGATAATGAGCTGCAATAGCAGTGCTAACGCAGAGACGTGTCATAACTCATCCTGTGCACAGACAATTCTGCCAGTGACTCCCTAAGAGACACCCTTCTGCTGCTCTGGAAAGAATCCTAAAGCAAAGCTGCTTGGGAAGGATGGGTTTCCTTCGTCACGGGGTAACATGGTTGGAAAAAGGACCTGCTCAAGCTGCAGTAAGTGAGTGAACCTACTCAGGGATGTTTTCTGCACTGTGGCATATGCAGGTGGATCACAATATTCACAAAAGAGAAAGTATCCCTGCGCCCTCTCAGAACAAAGCATCAAAAGGAAAACTAAAACCAGCAGGAGGAGAGCAACAACAAAACATCACTTCTGGCTCAGACGGGAAGCTGCTGCCACCTGCGGATAAAAGGAAGCAGAGCCACCTTGAACTACAAACAGCACAGTGGATCCCTTCAGGACAAACACTGCAGGCTTAAATGCCTTCCTACAGCAGGAGGCAAGGCGTTTTAAAGGGGATTTTTAACCTCTTCCTCCCTCTGAGAGCAAGAGCTTGCATTGCTTGCTCCTAATCGCACACGGGTGTGCTACAACACCTCTTGTGTAAGAAGAGCCCTGGATTTATCCTGGCTGCCTGACGCCTTTGTCTGCATCTTAACAAAATGGGCTCCGTTGTGAAATTTCACAGTTAATCCTGGAGTTATTACAAGCTAATAACAACAGGGTAGAGATCTCCCTCTGATAACTCTTTTAGTATGGTTGGGTTCCTGCTATCTGGGAAAAAATTGCACAAGAAAAAACATTCATTTAGCAACACAACTGTGATACACCCAGCGGCTAAAACTTAAAAAAGCTCTGTCTTAAAAGTTACTGCAAGAGCACTGATTTCTACATGTTTTGGCCATGTTCAGACCCCCAAAAGCTGCGGGCTGATGGATTGAAGAGGCACTACCTCAACAGAATGTCAGGGTTCACGGTAAACTCCTTCAACATTTGGAAATGAGAAATTCCCCAGTGAATCCATTCTGCATTTTGCATATAGTTCCACTGCCACTATCGAGAAATGACAGAAATTATTGTTTAAAAAGAAATTACCTTCAACCTTTTGAAATATTTTTTATATTTTTAAATGCTGTAGATGTCACCTCTACTCAATTACCTTTGTGAAAGAAAGCTATTATTAATGAGATTACAAGTGTGTACTCTCAGTACATAACAAATAGTTAATGATACACATCTCCAGTTGCTACATTTTATTGGAAATAAAGATTCCCTCGGAGGCAGGCAAAAAAAGAAAGAGCTTCATGCATTCTCCTGTGGTCCTGTAAGTAGAGCAGTTCACATTTGCATCAAAACTTTTTTTTACCATAATGTGATGCTGCGTGATGCAATGGCTTTATGTGTCACGTTACAAGAACAATACATTAACAATAGAAAGTGTTCAGTGTCATTGAGTCATTTAAAATAAGATCCTTCTGAGACAGCTTGCCTTCCCCTTTCTGCACCTACAGGTACCTGATGTTGGCATTCACGTCATTACTGGAACACACCCTGATTTCTGTAATTAATTTCTGTGCATAAACAAGTGTATAAAATGGCACCAGAGGATTTTGCCACTATTTGTGACACAGAAAACACGCTGAACTTGTGAAGTCACAAATCCACTCCAGCCCTGGACAGCAGCACTGCCCCACATCTGTGTTCTCCTCCCAGTTGCAAGCACCCCCTTCTCAAGAATTCTGCTCACATCTCATCCCTCTGTCCTTTCTCCTTCTGTCCCATTTGTGGCTTCTTGCTGCATTCACCAATAAAAGGCACAGGGTTAATAAAAAAGGAAAAAACCCAACAAAACCCTCGCACCCACAAACTATTCTTTTGGGTTTTTTTGGCTTCCCCTTAAGCAGCAAAATGTTAGATGCCATTTTAGTCACAGTGAGGTGGTTTCCAGTCTCTTCTGTACCGCTACACTTGAAGACAACCGTTGGATTCCTGGTGCTGTGTTCCAGTGTATCCATCATAAAACAGAGGATATTACCAGTGGACTCACTGGTCTCGTTAGCCTCATGTTAATATAAACAGTCTCCTCACATCTGGACACATCTAATATTTCATTACCACCTTAAAAGACTGCTCCACCTGAAGACTGCTTATACCCAGAGGTGCTTAAGATGACTTCAAATCAACTGTCATGGAAACCTATGTAAACCAACACTTACCTTCATCCACAGCAAAGTGACAGCTCTTGTCATTGTAGAAAAGAATTTTCTTCTTATCAGGGCGATTAACAAAGATGATCTGGTCCCCTAAAGCCTCAAAAACAAATGCAAAAGAACAACTCAAAATCACTTCATTTCCCAGCTGAAGGTCTCCAAACCCCAACAGACCCAGACCCTGTGCTACAAAAAGCAACGACAAATTGGAGAAGCTGCAAAGTAACTGGCCATGAAACACATGAATATACTAATAAATCAAATCAAAGATGGGATACAGAGGACTGAGGTCAAGGTGTGAAAGCAGAACTAAATGCCTACGGTTGGAATGTGGGAGATCAGGAGTCTTTCGTGAGAAAGAGCTCCGAGAGCTGTGTTGAGACATCAGGGCAAATCTGAACATAAAGGGTGAATGAAATACAGAAAATCTACACACGTTAGAGCTGCTGAAATAGCTTCCAAGTTACCAAAAGAACAGAAGCAAACTCATGAGAAAACTCTCAGTCTCTCTCTTCCCTCTGAGAAGTGAACCAGCTGAACTGCAGACACGTGCCCCTCACCTTTATGGCTTTCTGTGCATTGGGCAGCCCTTCCTCGATGTCTTCCAGAAGGATTCCTCCCAGCCCTCGCTGGTCATGCTTGTCCAAGAGCCTGAGCAGAGCCTTTTTGTCTTTCAGGTTGTACTTGGGTTTGAAAGCATACTTCCCATCCACAACTTCTATTTTTGGATTGTTGACTAGAGCCTGTAACAGGGACAGAAATTTCAACCCTTGAAAAAGTGCAGGCACTTAATACATTTTTTTTCTGGTGTGCTTTTGAGCACGTGAGCCACGTGTTATAGCTGCCAGGCTGGAGGTTTGAGGTTAAAAGGATTTTAAATCCTTGGATCCTAGATCCGCCAGCCTAGGCATAATTCACAACACAGCACCTGTAACAGAGAAGGGACCCAGTTTTGGTGCTGCAGGGTATTTGTTCACCTTTTCTCATCTGGCAAAAGTTTGGTGATAATTTTATATATGCTTCTTGGGAGGAGCTGCTCCATTCCACTTGGATATTCTGGTTCATTATGGAAGAAACCTGGAGCTACCTTTCGAAAGACTTCAGCAAAGACAGGCTTCCCTCACAGCCTTCCTTAGAGTGGAGGTTTCTGTTCCCCAGAATATTACTGCTGGCAGCAAAGGAATCCTACAGTCTGTCTTAGTAGTTTCTTGAAGGAGAGGTTACATATTTAATCATTTAATAAACGCGTATAATTCAGGTTTATCAGAATTCTTTAATGCAAATCTGAACGTGTGTTTTCTTTACCTCGCTCATTAACCATTGTTTCTGTTTGAGTCCAATATCTAAATGCTGCGTTTCATCCAGTATCTCTTCCAGGGTTAACGGATGTGTATCACCGCGCTGGTGCCGAGTCTGGAAAAGCAAACAGGATCTATTACAGTTCTGTACTCACTTTATTCAGCGACTCAATTACCACAAAGTAACTAAGATTGGCACCAAATTACACTTTTGATCAATAGCTCATGAATCCCAAAACCTGACAGCATCTTGAAATTCCTGCAAATACACGCAATTATCTTGGGTGTAAAGTGACCTGGGATAATTAGGATTTCAGTTACGGAACGATACGCTGACAATTTAATTTACTGACAGCACTTTGAATTTAACAAGCAGTTTCTTGGAATTCTCACTCTTGCAGTAAAACAATTTTAGAGGTTGAAATATTCAGCATTTTCCAGCTACCACAGGACAATAAATACTTAAAAGTATTTAAAAACAGTATTATTTTACACCAAAACACCATACCTTCATGTAATTCACTATCTTAGCAAGGACTCCAAACTTGTAGCCAGAGCCTCCTGAAAGGGCTTTCAAGTTAAATGATCCATTGCTGTGATCTACAAAGAAAGAAAACAAACAAACAATTAGAGGATGCTTCGATACCTCCCTGTTGGCTCTGAGCTCCATCACATTCTCACTCTACTTCCAGCAGCTTTTGAAACAACAGCTGTGGACAGAAACAGGAGCGGCAGAAGCAGCCACTCTCAGGACTCTGTCCTCGCACACGTCTTGATCCAGACCCAAAGAGTCAGAGGACACAGCTCCGGAACGCTTCTGAGCAGAACTCCACAAATTCCAAGTTAAGAAAGCAGCAAGTGACTACAGAGTTACTGCCGTAAGAGAACACGTTTAATTCAGTGGTTTAACATCCCATAATCATTTACACTACATGAATCCTCGTTGAAATAACGAACTGCATTTGCTCCACCAATACCTTCCTGCTGCTGAGATGGAGGGAGAAAGCTTCCCTTCTTCCCAACAGGCACTCGGTGGTTACACAGCAGGTAAAGGAAGGCTGTGATTTTTTTTATTTTTTGTTTAAAGTAGCTCTACTGGAGAATTTATTAAACGGACCCATGTAAAGGCAAACCAATTCAACCTGGTGTGTTGCATCACTGGAACAACAACTCAGAATCCCCTCTGTTGTCAGCTCTGGTTGTCTTTATCGTAAGGTTTGCTATCGTGTTGTTTCAAAAATTCTTGCAAGGTTGTTAACGACCATTTCATTAACGTCAGCTCTTAGCACAGCACATTGAACGCAAATATCCACAAACCACTATCAGAAGCCACAGGCTCACTGCCAGCACAACATTGCTCAAACCTAACGGCAACAGTTTTCTGGAATTTGAGCTACTCCCGAAAAAGAACATCATCTCTTTGTCACCACGGGGATATTTTAATCTTCTGATTAAAAAAAAAATCACACCGGTGATTTCTAAGTGCATCTGACAGGACGACAGCTATCTCAGAGACACGGAGCTCCTATTATTTCTATGAAAAAATCACTGAAGGAAGAGGAAAGAACAGAATTGTGAAGCTGTTACATGACATTGTCTTGGAGGCTTTCACAGCCCAACAATTCTAAAATTAACATAGAAGAAGCAGCGTAACTCCAGCTACAGAAGACTATTTTATTCTGGTTACTAAATTAAGACGGTAAAAGGAGGAAAATCAAAAGCCAGCTCCCCCTGAAAATACGGCCCATAGGAATTTTTCCCTACAGGGTTCCCTTTTAGCATTAGAAATTAATGTCTACATAGGACGTTTTATAAATAAATAGAAAAATCATAGCTGTTATGAGGTCTGAAGTGACCAAAATAAATTCAGAGGTACAACAAACAGTTAAGACGACTTATCATGCTTTTGTTCTGTCAATTGAATCAGGAAGATTATCTTGTTTAATCTGCCTGGCTGCAGCCTGCTACAGTTCATGACAAGGGAATCTAACCACACGGTGAGGCTGGAAATCCGCAGATATTAACACTTCAAACGTCACGGTTTGATGGCTGATACCGGCACAAAGCAGAGCGGGGTCGCGGCCAACGCGCGCTCCCGGTGCGCTCCTCTGCTTAACGAGCTCAGAGCATCCCAGAAAACAAGAACAGGGAGGGGTTTGCTTCTCATTCCAGACAGTAAGAGTCGTATTTATGAATGATTTACTCCTGGGGTTGAGGGCTTGATGCAAATGAGCACAGAGGAAGTTGTCAGCAGCATCGTGCTCTGGCCAATGGAAGGAAAGCTCCATCTTAGCTGTGCCATAGGCTGCACTAAAAAAAGGGACCAGAACGGCGCTCTCTCAGCATCCTTTCGCACAAGAGGTAGGTGTGTATCATTTTATAACATTCTCTGAGGTTTATCTTGATTACCGAAGGAAAATATGCCTGTAAGCTGCGAACCTGTAAAAGCTTCTTGGAATTAGAATGATTTTTCTCTAGGCTGAGCAGGGTTTATCCCGCTTGTCTTGCACAATCAGACAAGCACTTTCACCATCTGTGCACTAATGGAAAATTGATGGCCACTCCATCTTACAGCAAAGCTAACACAACAAGCCAAGATTCAGTAAACAAAATGGATTTCGTCCTTACAGGGGAGGTGGCTGGTTTCCTGCAGCCTCACGTTCCTTGTGATTGATTCTATGCGTTTTCACAGAAATGACAGCGAAAGGGTTTTCCTTAAAACAAAGACAGCTCCAGCTGAAATGTGAGAAACGTTACCTCTCAGGGGGGTATATAATTCCATAAATTAGGCTGCCTAAAAGAGATCTGTGTGCGGAAGAGAAACCTGTTCTAGAAATGTGGTGTGCACTGAGGTAGGGAGAAAATCCCGCTGCATGCTGTTATCTTTGGAAATACTGGAGCGGCCGATACAACGCAAACAGACGGGTTAGAATGCACCTGAGATTTGTAAAGGCTTTTACCCCGAGATGTCTGCTCAGTGCTTTCTTAAACAGGACTTCCTCAGTGCTGCATTAAAAGGATTTTCTGCCAGTCATTTCCCTCTACTCCATGAATATGATTTCAAATAAAGCTGTTCCTCTGCAGTGCCCGAAGATGCTAATGCTTTTAAATTAAAACCTAGTGCAGATATTAGAGGAACCAGTTCATTAAATATTTAACTCACTGCATTTTGGATACGTACAATTGCTGACTTGATTACAAATAAGACTGGCTGACAATACGAATCTGAACTGTGCTATTACAAAATAAGTAAAACTGCAGGAAACCAGCCCATTTTTGACAGCTTTCAAGGACACTAACCTCATTAGTGCTGTTTTAATTCTGAACAGTCGACAACGGCTACTTCAGCCTTGTATTTTAATAATTACAGCAAAGAGTAGCTCATCTTTATCTGCCTTGCCTCATTCAAATCTAAGGAGATCATCCTCATCCTCCTCAAGGGGCATGAACCACCTCTCCAGCACGGCATTAAATTCCACCTCCTGGCATAAAGACAAACATCTCTCCACTGTGCAAACCCTGCCCTATTGGTGGCTGTGGAGTGGGAAGGGGCTGGCTGCCCTGATGGAGCCTGTGGAGTGGGAAGGGCTGGCTGTGGAGATGGAAGGGGCTGGCTGCCCTGACAGAGCTTGTGGAGTGAGAAGGGGCTGGCT
>VYZQ01064928.1:0-11178 GCA_013400655.1 Mystacornis crossleyi | reverse complement strand
TACTTTGATACCAGAAGACACAGATTAACTGCAGTCTGCGAACAAGATTTTTTGTGTATTCACAGTGGTGTCAGGCTGTGTCTGAGGAGCCAGCAAGCCTGCAGGGAGAGGGAAGTTATTAGTGATGAGGAATGACTGGGGCTGGAGGTGAGTATCCCTCCTGACTTTGGATGACTTGAGAAATAATTACAAGCCCGGTCTTGGTTTACTAGAAAATCAAGGAAAATGGGAAGTTTGTTCATCAGTAATTTTTGTGTGTATCAGTTTTCATCCTTCTTGGTGCTCAGCTTGGAGCTGGGTCTGTCTTGTGCTATCAAGTCCAGAACCTCCCAGTCCGTGTTTGGAAACCAGGGAACGCTGGATTAGAGTCCCCTGGGATGCATGCACACATTAAAGTTGGACACTACTGAAAATACAAGTGATGAGAAATGACTTTTTCGAGGGGCTTGTGTGATCCAAGCATTGTCTAAGCTCGTGTTGTGCATGGGTGATGTCAAGATGGATTAAATGGCGAGATTCCCTGAACTTAACTTCTTTTTGAAGAAGCTTGGGAACTTAATGTTTTGGTTCTTGAAAACTGAATGTGCCACAGAAACTGGCTCTGGAAGTGGACTTGCCTTGGTGCTCTGTTTCTGCTGTCCTTAAAATATATTGGCAGCGACAGCAGTTCTTTTCCCAGGTATTTTTGTTTATTTGTTTTGTTTTGCAGCTCTACAGCTGAAGTTTCCCTCTCTCACGCAAACCAGGGATAGTTCAGTCAGTGATTATCCCATTGAAAAACAACTGAATTGCAGAAAAATTAAATTGGGAGAGCTGTAGTCCTCTCCTGTGCCAGCATCTCCACCTTAGATTTAGTGAAGCTATTTAGAATTGTAGCCCAGACTTCGCAGTGGAGATTTGATGGTCCACATTTTATAGGGTGTGGTGTAGGAAAATGAAATACAGGAAGAAATTAAATAATTATCCCTTGTAATGTGCATCAACCAGGAAAGGATTAGGTGAAGTTTGCAGACTTGCACGAGCTGAGAAGTACTTTTCTGATTCAGAGCTCAAAAAGCCACCCAGTTCTCTTGTCCACCGACACAGATGAAAACCAGATCAAAGTTGATGGCCTTTTAAACAGAAGTGTATCCAGGAGAGCACTTTTGAGGAAAAAAAAGTGGGAAGGGGGGAAAAAAGCTTTGACTACAGTCAACTGAAATTTACTATATATAGATTTATTTTTTTTAATGTGCTGTCTAATACAAAGTATGGGGAAGTGGCAGGAGTTCAAAAATCATATGGATTCTCAGTCTTGTATTTGATTGAATGAAGAGTGAAGGTGATGGGCTGCTGATGAAATAATGGAGCTAGTTGGTATTTTTTTAGTGTAAAATTAAAATCTGCATGTTGAAATTTGGTCTGAGAAAATACTGGTTATAATGTGGGTCATAGTGTTCATAGCATTGGCTTTATTTTGAAAGAGCAGTTAGTTTTAATACCCCTAAAGTTTCACTTTTTAAAGGTAATAAAGTATAATAGTATTGCTTAAAATAAGTAATACTTCAATTAAGCATACCTGAAGTGGGAATTTTTCCCAAATTATAACATCCAGGTATTTTTCTCTTGAAAAATAGATGTGTTGATCAAGGTAAAGAATAATAAACTGGCAAAGGTGTTGCATTTCCAGCTGAGGGAAGCAGCAGTGGGAGCTACTGAAGTTGTGCTCAGCCCTGGCCAATCCCACCTGCAGCTCCTGCTCTTCTGGAGAAACTCATTTAATGGGAACAGCCGGGATTTGAAACCTGGACATGTGTTTTGGTGGTTTGTTAATGCTGATTGCAAACAGGAGGATCTTTATCTGTGTTTGGCTGAATCACGAGGTGTTAAAAATCGGGACTGCAGAGCTGCCGGCGTGGGGGGGTTCCCAGAAAATGAGACGTGGGCTGTAAAAGGCTTCGGAGTGAGTGGTAATGAGAAGAGAAAAGCAGGGGTGACCAGGCTTGTCTGGGAGGTTCTTTTTGCCAGCCAGTTCTTGGTTGCTGGAAAATCCAAATAATGCATTTCTGAGCTGCAGTTTGAGGGGGAAGCACTGGCGTGATGGCAAGGAGTGAACAGGCGTGAGCAGCAAGGAGCTTAAAAAAACCTTCGTGCAAGTGAACTCTGACTTAAAAGACAGTGCCCCCAGCCTGCCTGAGATCCGGGGGGACCGTGTGCTCCCCGGTTTGCTGCAATTCCAGCAGCTGAGGGTGGAGCAGGGCTCCGGCCCGGCCCCTCACCGGGGGTGTGAGCGGCTGTCTCCGCTTTTGGGATCCCAGCTGATTTGCAGAACGAGTCCAGGATGGCTAAACTGGTTCAGCTGTTACAGATCAGTCCCTCCACACTGGGTTTAAATGAAGAAAACTAAATAAAGCAGTTTTTAACCGCAGTAAGGGGCTTGTGCAGTGCTAGGGGAGCTGTCCAGACCTGTTCTGTCTGAGTGAGGGGTGATGGACACAGCACTGGAAGAGACACCAGGTATGGGCAGGTCCCCTACCTACTCCTATGGATCCATTCCTATATCCTGTTCCTTTGGTTTTGAGCTGTGTGGTTGAGGAAAGACACTCTTGTACATTCAATTTTAACAGAGAAGTGAGACATCTTGAATTTTACTGTAGTTTCAAAACCCTGGTTTGAGCCTCTTTGAAAATGTATGGTTAAATCCAGATTCCTTCTCCACCAACATTATAAGTAGTAATGAGCTACCCCGGTATTAACTATTCTGAAAACGCTCCTCTCACTATTCCTGTTTTTTGTGTACTGACTCATTTAAAAAAGAAAAATCCCGCTGCCTTTCTAGCCCTGCTGAAATCACAGTGCCGTGTTCCTGATGTGGGAAGCATATTTCACTTCAATAGGCCTTGACAATTCTGAAGAGTATTACTGCTCAACATGTTCAGGCCTTTTGTGAAATCTAAAATATAATAAATTACAGCTGTTTGGAGCTGTAAACCTCTCGTTGGAGTAAACTGGTGGGGAAAATCAACTGGTTTTCCACAGTCTGGCTTAATGTGAAGCATATCCAGCATCCCTTTTGCTTGTGCTGAGGTCAGGACAGTAATTTCCAGTGTACTGCAGTACTTGACTACATAAGGAGCAATTCCTGTCTAATCCAATCCAGGGTGGATCAGTAAATGATAAATTCTGTTTAGCTTGCAAGCATACAGATTTTCATAGTTCATTTGCAGAAGGATCACGCATCTCTGCATTTGAAGACGTTCCATTTGTTGAAGTTGGCGTCTCTTAGCATTCCTGGTAAAATGTGCAAGATGAAAAATACTGTTTTAATGACATATTACAGTGAGGTATTTTGTAGGGAGAAACCAGGAAATTCGACCGGGATGTTTGATGCAGAAACCACCGTTTATTTCCCTGGATATTGCAAAATGTTTTGATTTTATCCTCTGTTCCTAAAGCTCATTGCAGTCACCTGGATGTGTCTGTCCCGCCTGTCCATCTGCCCTGCTGCTTGAGGATAGTTGGTTTCTAAACCCACAGAAAAAGGGTCTGTTTTTGCCAGAGTGGGTGGGGGAGATGCTTGATTTTTGAGAGATGCTGGAGCAGGTAGTAGCCCTTGGTGGTCCTGGGTGGAGCAGCTTTTACATCCAAAGCTCATGCCTAAAATATCAGCATTTCCTGGGACGGCTTTTTCTTTAATAAGAAATTTTTGGTGCCTGCCGCTGCAAGCGTGGTGCAGGTTGTTGTGTGGGCAAAGCAGAGTGGGAGGAAAGCTCTCTGCAGCACCCTGGGTTATTTATTCAACACCTCAGCCCAGGGTGCTGGTGTGAGTTGTAAATGGCAGTGGAAAGAAAAGGTTTATGTGCGTGTTTGCTTTCCCAGGGCCGTCTGTAAAGCAGGGGGTAGTTGGTGGCATTGCTGCCAGGTCACTGCTTGA
The DNA here is from genome assembly GCA_013400655.1 of Mystacornis crossleyi. Classification (NCBI taxonomy): domain Eukaryota; kingdom Metazoa; phylum Chordata; class Aves; order Passeriformes; family Timaliidae; genus Mystacornis; species Mystacornis crossleyi. The sequence goes on along the minus strand of VYZQ01064928.1, from coordinate 7,265 downwards.
CCACCAGCCCCTCTTCACCTCTGAAGTTCGTGTGCTCAAGGGACAGTCTGCTGGACAATTAAATAGAAACAATTAAATAGTAACAACGGCGTGGTTTTTTCACTTTTTTAAAACAAATGCTCTAAAGAAACAGGAGGAGGAGCCATCAGCGTCTGCCCTGGCATGGTTGCATTCCCTTCCACTGTTAAGATCAGTAGAAGACCCCAAGTTTCTGTGGTTTGTGCTTCTTCAGCTGCATCAGTTTGAGCATTTAAGTGCATGTTCTTAGCAGTGTGCAACTCCTCTGGATAAAGATTTATTGATGCTGCAGAGCTGTTGTGTTAGTGGGTGTTTTCAGTGGTGTATGAAAAACATCTGTTTGCACACTGAGCTTTCCACCCCACAGAAAATGGTCAGTTGTTTTACAATCAAGATCTCATCATTGATCCTAAAAGAAGGAAGATGTCCCCCTGTTTACTTGCCCAAATGTCTCCCTGCTGAAAGTGGTAGAAGTGGCTAAATTCATGCTGTAAACTTCAGTTTCGTGCGTTAGAGCTGAGTTCCAGTTTACCTGGACTTGTCTTAGCCCAGGGCTGCTGCTCACAGCCCCCAGGAGCTCTGTGCCACCCCTGCCTGGCTGCAGGGGAAATGCACTTAAATGGGTTTTTTTCCTCCTTGGCAAGATGAGGGGCAGCAGCTGCTCATGTGTAACCCTTTCCCATTCTTGGGCATTGACTTGTCTCTTTGCTGCTCCTGACTAAGCAAGAGTTAGCTCTGGTCGTAGAAGGAGCTAAATTAATGTAAACCAGAGTTATTTTCCTCTTCTCCCCCGTTTTTGAGGGGCTGCGTTCTCACCCAGCACTATTCCTCCTCTCACTGATTGTTTCACATCTTTCCTGGTCAAAAAATCCTGTTGAAATTATAGTGGAAAAGGCAATGACGCCTTACAGAGGACTGGCAAACTATTTGTGGACTCAAATACAGTTCTTGAAGTGTGTGCTGTCACACGGTAGTTTTCTGTTGCAGTTTTCCTTTTAGCTGTGGAGCTTAATCTGTTTATAGATCTTGCAGTTTTTCAGTTTCTCACTGTAATTTTTGTCGCTATTGGATTTTGAATCTGACATTGACTATTTTTGCTATTGTATTGCTGAAGAAAATAAATATTGCTGTGGCCCTGGTAAAGAGGTGTGTTCCTAATGCTTTAAAAGCTGTAGTTTGTAGTCTCCTTGTACATCTCTTTTCCTCGATAAGCTTAAAATGTAAACAGAAGAGGTGTTACATCTAACAGTGCTGTTCTTCTGCAACTGTTAAATGAAGGATAAGTAGAGTTTCATCCCCTCTTCTCCTGGAATAAGAGATGGTGGATTTTTCTTGGCACTTTGTTCTGTAGCAGGTTCTTCCCTGCCACAGAACTGTGCTTCACACACTGAAATCCAGAGATGTGAAAGTTCCAGTATTTCATCAGGTGCACCTGGAGGCTGGAAAGTTGTTCTGCAGATCTGTCCTCCTACAGAACCGCTGGAGTAAGTTAAAGCTTGATGAGGAAACACCCCATCCCCTTCAGAAGCACAGCCCCCAGAGCCCCTGGCTGGAGAGGGTGGTGGTGCCAGCCCCTGTGGTGTTTGCTGAGCCCTGAGCTGCTGTTTGACACCGCTGGGAGTGGTGATGGTGGCATTTGGTGCCTCCCCAGAAGGCACTGAGGTGAAAGAAAGGTCTTTCCCAAGCTTCTTTCAGGTTTTCTTCAACAACTTCCAAGAGGACTGGAGTGTCTCCCTGCTGTTTGTTACTCTTTCAGTTCCCAGCTCGGATGGAAGTTAATCAGGCCTGTTGTGAGCCCTTAAAGTTCTGACCTTGTCCCTGTCCCGTCCCATGAATACCCCTGACTAGGCCCATTGTGGACTGGTGGGTTTATTTGCAGGTTTATTTTCGGATGAAGGATCTGAACAGCTCTCAGTTGGGTCTGTTAGGTGACTGGAATGGCTGCAGTGTTTATGCTCCTTCCTAAAGCTCGTCTACTTCCAAAGAAGCACCACAAAGCAGCTTCTTCGTAGTCAGGCTCCACTTAGAGATGTGAAATAATCTCTGGCTCAGAAGCTGGGCTTCCTGCGCCACTCCCCAAGTCATGCAAGGGAATCATCAAGGAAAACAAATGTGGAACATCTCCTCTACTAAACTGTACCTGACCTGTTGCGGACAGATGTTTTTTTTTTTTGGGAGGGGACTTGGGGTTTTTTTTTTGCTTCTTTCCTCGGTAAGAGGGCAGAATGACTCCTGAAGTGCCTGTCCCAAGTGTACCTTAACCACTGTTTGCTATCACTTGCTGAATGTTCTCCAGAGTTAAGGAAGTTGCATAAGCTCCTTATCTGGAGTTAAGCAGCTTAAGGAAGTTGCAAAGCTGCACCACCTTGTGCTCCCTCCCGGTGAGCAGTTTTAACACACTCCTCGCTTCCCCCAGCATCTGAGCATCCTGATGGTCCAGATTTTGATAACCTGCACAGCTAACTGCTCGTGCCTCTGTGTCACCCTGAAAGAACAAAAAGCTCCCAGACCTTTGCGCAGCTGTGAATATAAAATAAAAACACAACGGAAAAATGGGTGAAACTGATAGAAGACAGGGATTAAACCTGAAGTTCTCTCCACTCTGTTCTTGTTTTGAGATGGACTCCTGATTACTTAATGCAGAACAGGCATCAGTTCTGATCTGGGTCATTAAATCCCTTCAGTGCCTCACCTGGTACCTGCTGCCTTTCTGGGAACTTTGGGCATTGTCACAGTAGGTGTCTCCAGCCTGAAAAGAATTATATGTATGTCTCAAATTTATAAATCCCTAAAGACATAGACATACTTCCCACTGGTGACTGAGGATGTTCTCTGTCCAGCAGATAGTAGTCCAGAGTGAAATTTTTAAAGAGAACCAGGCTTGGAATTTTTATTTGGAGCATGCAACAATGCCCAAAACGTAAAAATGACATTTTTTTCCCCCTGCAGGTAACCTAGCAAAATAAGGAGAAAAGGAAAATAGTTTCCTCTCTCCTGATGCCCCTTTACAATATTGTAAAAAAAGCCATCTTCTCCCAGCCCTTGGCTCCCTGTAGCCGGGAGAGAGGAATCAGCAGTTCCTCTCTATTTTCAGAAAAATTTGAAGTGTATTATTCCCCAGAACAAGCACTGCAGACAGTTACATGCCTGTGGTTCTAATCCAAATTTCTTTGAATTCTAGAGTAGTAAGGATCCACATTTTTCCTTTCCAAAAGACTCAGCAGCTTGTCCAATAAGCCTAATTAAAGGTGGTAATGGACATTCCATTCTCAGATTGATTTATTCCTGTGCTTCCTGGGAGATAGCATTGCAAAATGATTTGAACTGGTTAAATGGCACCTGTGAAAAGGGGTTGACACAAGCAAGGATGGCAGCAGAGAGCTGATGTGGTGTTCTTACTTTCACAAAAGAAATGTTGCACTGATGGAAAACCCATTTACTCTTTAGTTTTGTAAGGTTTTACTCGTAATGAACTTAGAGAACTCATCCAGTGCCACCCCTGCCATGGGCAGGGACACCTCCCACTGTCCCAGGCTGCTCCCAGCCCCAGTGTCCAGCCTGGCCTTGGGCACTGCCAGGGATCCAGGGGCAACCACAGCTGCTCTGGGCTCCCTGTGCCAGGGCCTCTCCCCAGATGCAGGAAACTGCAGTTCTGGGCACACTTGTTATTTGTTATTTATCTGATTCCTTTGCACATCCTCCTAAGGGATGCATTATTCTGATAAATTCCATGAGTTCTGTCTATATTACAGTGCGGAGCATTTCTAGAAAACCCAGCCCTTTGTTTCACTGGGATATGTTTTTACATACCTGAGGCTTTTCTGACTAGAAGGGGTTGGTACTTCTGGAAACAAAATCCCAGCAAGGCTTTATCATCAATTGCCAAAGCTCTGCGATTGTATCCTTCCTCTCCATGATGTCCAGTATATGGAGAGCCAATTAATATTACAGGAAAGTGAAAGAAGTCTTGAAAGTCTCCTGTAATACTCGGCTTTGAAAAATCCTGCTTCCTAGATCCATTGTGGTCAGGTGAGTTTAATGGTCTGCTTAGACAAAAAGAGGCTCCGAAAGCCTTTTTAGGATTAAAATTCCTTTTTATGAGTTAAAAACACGCATTGCAGGCACAGCTTCCAGTACTCTTGTGCAAGGTTTCTCCGTGGATGAGTTTATATTTTGTTCTTGCGTTAATGGCACCTCTTCAGGCCAGGCAAAGTGTGTTCTCCAAGGCTCTGTTTCAGCACAGGCTCTCTTTTCACCTTCACTCTCCTGTACAGTGAAGGATGCAGAGGTGTCCCAAATATTTCAGCAGCTGCAGCATCTTTCAGGCCACGCGTGACAGATGTGACTACTCAAATTCTATATTAATTCTATATTCAGCTTAGAGTAACTTTTCCCTGAGAGGAAGGTAAGAACCCCTCCGATATATGTGTTGACACGCAAATATCCACTCTTCAGAGAGGCTCTTCCCAGAAAAAATGAAATGCAGAAGATCTGGAGTTCTGTGGGAGGACCTAGAAAGAGTTAAGGGATGCTGCCCTAGATCTGAGAGGTTGTCATGGGTTAGCATAGCTTGGAGTTTTAGTTAAGGAAAAGGGAAGAAGGAAGAAGCATTAGATACGACTGTGCTTTAGCACAGAAAAATACAGATTTAGTGGTGGATTGAATTTATGCCTCTAGTCCCTGTTTAAAAAGGACCTCTGGTGTCTTCTGGCCTCTTCCTCCCTTTCCTGGCTCAAAACACAGGACTGTTGTTAAACCATATAAACAGTCTCCACTCTGTGCTTTAAATCAAGGTGGTAGTGGATCTTGCTAAAGGGAATAAAGCAGCTTTGTGTGCCTGGAGCCCACTGCAGAAGGGCTGAGCTCTCTGGTTCAGTGGGTTTATTGGTTTTTAAAGAATTATGAATTTAGTTTGAGGTCATTTCTGGAAAAGCACTTTCTCTTGGTCTGCAGTACACGATTAATGGTGAGAGCAGCGCCAAGTGCATTAAGACATGAAGTGAACCTTGGAGATCTGAAAGAAAAACAGCATCTTCTCAGGCCTGGGGCTTGTTGCTGCTTTCCTGTTAGACATGGTGCAAAAGAATTGTTACTTTGGAGGCAAAGTGGTATTTGGGAAGTGGAGATTTTGGTTAGTAAAGCTCCCAGTGGAGGTTTTCGGCAGATGGACTTCAAACTCACTTTGGTGCCCTGAAAAACCTCACAACAATATTAGCATCATCATTATTCTTCTTAGAATGAAATAAAACTCCTGAACCTCAAAAATTCAAGTTGTGTTTGTTTCTCCATTCCCCTCCATTGGGCTCTCTCTGCTTCACTCTTCTGCAGATTTGTCTTCCTGCCAGGGCATTTTGTATCTTGGTGCTCTTAAACCAATTAACCTCTCTCCCCGTCTTCTTTTCCTTCCATGTTTTTCAGGCCTTTGTCAGGCAGAGATTTCCTAATTTGAATTTAGTTCCTAAGTCAGGAAATTGTCCTAAGTCAGGAAATTGAATTTTTTTTTTTTTTAAGTGCTTTGGATAGTCTTGGGTTCATCACCACTGAATGTTATCTCACTGTAGCTCTCTGCTTTTTCCAGTTTGGTTTGGGTTTGGGTTTGTTTTTTTTTTTTTAACCAAAACTGTCAAACTTGCCCAGCAAAGCCAGTGGCATCTTTATCACATCTAACCTTGTACTGATATTTAAAGAGATCTTGTTAAGTAATTTAAATACTTGGTTGGTTTTTTCCTCCCTGAAAGTGAGGTCTCATTACATACAAAGGATAAAAAAGGTGTTCCACACTTGTTTGGCTAAAAAATCTGGTTCTTTCTTTACTGCTGTTGGTGGATCAGCCATATTTGCATGCATTAGTCTTGGGATGGACTGTAACATTTGTCTTTTAGTGTCAGTGGAAGAAAACTCAATGGAATTTAACCTCTAATTTCTGCTTTTTCCAGATGATGGTCTTATGCTGAGACTTGGTTTCCTGGAGACACGAGGAACAAAGATACCTAAATAATAATAATTATAATATCTAGATTTTACAGAACAGAGATTAACTTCCCTTTCCTTTCTATCACAGGGATCTCCTCCAGCAGTGAGTTAATGAAGCAAATGTGTATCTAAACTGATGCTGGAATTAAGTGGATTAATGAAGGGGAGCAGAGATGGTGGGGAGCAAAACGGAGAGGAAGTGAGGAGTGAAAAGAGGTGGCAAAGTGTTTTTTAAAATGAAAATAATAATATTAAAAAAATTACCATGTTCTGTGGTAATAATAATAACCTTAAAATGGTTTGACTGTCTTGCTCTCCTGTCATGTGCAAGCAAATCAGCCACGCTCATCCACTGAACATCTCTAATGGTTTTCTCATGGTCTCCAGTGGGCTTTGTTCTCCCTCCTGGGCAGGTGTTTTTTCTCTTACAGTCTCATTTTTTGATTAATATCTGTGCTGCTGGTTGGAAATTTGGCTGAAATGCAGTATTTAAGTTTTCAGGCGATGTCTCATAGTTTCCTTTGTAAAAGGGAAAAGAAACTTTTTTCATAAAAATATTTGAGCATTTTATTCCTATTCATGAGAGAGGAAACTCTCTCAGACTGAAGGAACTTTTTAAAGTGAAACTTCATAGACATCAATGCAGATTAAGCTGCCTTGGTCTCAAGTAAGAAGTAGAAGGGGAAAAAAAAGTGCTGAAATGGGTTCAGGTCTAACCATTCAGCTGTGACTTTGAGCTTTTCTTTCCTTTCACATCAGTGCTCTGTGCTGCAGGGAATTATTTTCCTGCATGTGACTTGGAGGGAGATAATCACAGACAGGAGAGATTAAGGGTACCTGTGGCCATATCTCCCAAAGCTCAGTTCCTTGCTGAAATTGGTGAATATTTCTATCAAGCTCCTCCATTCCCAGGCTATATATATATATATATTTGAAAGGAATAGGAAAAAGCTGAGCGAAGCTGTATATAAAATGTAAATTTCACATTTTTACCTTTATTCCTCTTGTTTGCTTCCCGGCATCTGTCCAGTTTTTCTCTCTTGGTTTATTACTTCCTGGGAATTAATTGTTCTTTTGTGATTAAACAGAGACAAAACTTCTCCTTACCTGTTGCATGTTGGGCTGTAAACAAGTGTTGTGCTGGATGGAGCAGCAATTTTATGTCAGCTTTGCTCTGGGAGGTGTCAGTGACGCTGGTCAAGAAGAAACAAATGTGTAATGTAATAATAAAATGCCAAATTCACCCCATGTGTAAGTGTACCGGAGGATCCATG
>VYZQ01064925.1:3020-13773 GCA_013400655.1 Mystacornis crossleyi | reverse complement strand
TTGCTCCATGCAGGAGCCCAGAGCAGTGACAGGAGATCTGTCTGCTTGGCTGTGGCTTTGCCCCTGACCAGTACGCCTCAGCAAGACACCTGCTTGGCCTCCGGGTGGCCAGCAGTCAGCGTCAACTGGTCCCTCCTTTCTCAGACTAAAGGAAAGCTACAAAAAACAGGGAAGCTACAAAAAACCTGAAATTATAAACTGTAATTTCTAGAATATGTGAGCTTTTGAGTATTATGTCCACAGAGAGGTTATTAAAATGTATTTATATATTCTATTATACCTGGGGTGAAGTTATTTATTAAGTAGCTACAGAAACTTCTCTATCAGTGAATGATGTATACAAGAGGATATATGAGAAGAGTGACAATGGACTCAAAGAGCAGAGGGAGCCTAATGCAGCTGAGTTGTCTGAGACTGTAGGGATCACATATTAGCACTCTCTTCCCAGTGGTGTTATTCTCAGACGTTATTCAAAAGCAATATCAAAAAAGCGTTCTTCTCCAGTAAAATAAAACTGAGCTTGTTTTCCCCAGATTAAAAAATCACAACAGGCTTGTTTTATATAGCAATGAAATTATGACAGTAGGTAACGGGTAATTGTGCTAAGATAAACAGAATTCTGCCCTGTAGTTAGTTAAATTACTTATTTCAACTGAAACTTCCTAAGTTTGACAAATTTTCTATTTTTTACCAAATTGTATTTGCAGTGTGAAAAAATCTTTTTCTAATATATTTACTGAAATTACTTCTGCAAAGCCATGTAGTTTAAGTAGTTAGTTAATTTTTAGCTTCAATGCTCAGGTGTTCGTTAGCATGAATATTTTTTTCTTTTTTGAAAGTAATAAATTCTACTTGCTCTGTCAGGCTTTCAGAGCATCCTAAACTTTTACTAAATGATGTGAAAGTTCTTCCTCACTGCCTAGATGGTGCCTTGGCACAGCATGGCACAGGAGAATGCATCGTTCTGCCAGTATCTGCTCTTAAAGTATCTTCTAGGCATTTTAAAAACAATTTCTTTGTTCCCAGCTCATGCATGATCCAATATGACAGGTAGAGAGCAGCTGGGAACAGGAGGAAAGATTAATAAGGTTATGCTTTCAGTGACAAGTACCTACCTCCTGCCTTTCCTTGCCTCAGGTTCCTCTTAAAATGGTTGCAGCTCAGCCTTCCACAGCTTCTCAGCTTCTGTGCCCCACTGTCCAATGAGCCCTTCACTCATACAAAGATAGTAACACTTTCCCTCAGGTCCCAGTATTACGTGTAAACATTCACTCAACCATACACATACACTGCATCAGCAGTAAAAACAGCCACTCCACACATCCACAGCAAATTGTTTTGTCTTTTGGTGGGGTTGCCACAAATAATTTTTCTTTCACTGACCCTTCTTTCACTTGTTATCTTCTGAATCTTCTCCTGCCACCCAAAGAAGTGGAGGGTACAAGTCCTCAAAGTGCACTTGTGCTGTTATTTCTCCCCATGGACCAAGGATACCTCAGGTCTGTGCCTAAGCCAGCCAGTACCAGGGGGTCTACTGGACATTTTTATCCATGGTACCATTGTATCCATGGTACATTTTACTGTGGTACAAGAGCTGTGTTTATAGTCAATGGAGATTCTTTAAAAAATTTGGATCCTACAGATATTAAGCTCAAATACCTCCTCTTCCCTTGTTTTCCCCTTTCCTCATACCCTTCCTTCACTTTCCCAGCTCTTCCTGTCTGGGTCAGGAAGGACAGATTTTGAGGTGACATATAAGTACAGTAGTTTTCTGGCAAAGTCAGCAGCTCTGTCTCCAGTTACTTAATTTTTCTTTTTTTTTTAAATAAGCCAAATGTCATACTGAAAAGATGAACATAAAGTCAAATTATTCAGTTTTAAAAAGTAAAGTCATATTTTGTGACATAAACTTAAAAAAAACTATCAATACATCAGTAAAAAGGAGGGTTGGTTCTCTACAGAATTTTGTCTCCTCTTTACTTGGGTTTATACTTTTCAGTGGGGTGGAAAGACTTGGCTGACTGGGCTTCTGAGATTTTCTGAAAATAAACACAGGAAAAAAATGGGTAATCACAGATACAGTTGTGTCTCAGACATTTCCAAAAATGGTTCTATGCAGAACAAGAGATTTTACTTTCTAACAGAGAGAAAGATCAGAAATACATTAGAGTTCCTTGGTTGGGATATGTCTATGTAACAAATTACAGTGCCAGTTCAGGTTAATCCTGCCAGTCCTAAGGATGCTCACTGGAGGCTGGCAGAGGTCCAGTCACATTATCTGGGGTTTGTGAGGGTTCACAAGCTCCCAGGGGCAGGATCTGCATCCCAAGACAGGGCACTGCACTAATGCTAGGCTGCAGTGTCCAGACTCCCAGCCAGCTCATTCAAGATGTTATTGCTCTACACCACAGTGACATGTATAAGTGGTTCTGGCATTTGGTCTCCTCATGCTTTGGAGGGAAAATAATACATGAAAGGCAGATACACAGTGTACAGTGAACTATAATGGGCTGGCCACTTTAATGACCAGTGCTGTCCCACACTCCACTTACGCTCTGTGACAGAGGCACAGTTAAAAAAGCACAAGTGCACCAGCTACCACAGAGGCATCAGGATTTTACACTTGCAGCATGCTGTAAGGATTTTGGTTATATGCATCTCTACAAACAGAATTATCCAGCAATTAAAAGTCATGCTTGAACCTTTACTGTCTTTTCTTCACAGAGAAACCATTTGTTTACAAGTGTTAAATACAAATAGACACATGTTCAAATATATTGAAGTCATTACAATCCTCTGCTACTGTATAAAGAAAAAAGAGGTAATAGAGGCCCAGTCTTCCTTGTACTTACATAAGTGGTGCTGACACATTAATCCTTTCACCCAGAGAAGAATGAATAAAGAAGACTGTAAAATTTTTAGGGACCTATTCAACCAATAGAGAAAAAAAAATAGAAAAAGAGAGACTAAACGGTAAAACATAATTGACAGATGGAAAGCATTCATCAGTGTGTGAGCTATGACACACCTCTGTTATATGAAATTATATTTTTGACTTTGAAGAGTCAAAGAGTCTTCATTCTCTTTGAAGAGAATTTTGAATACCTTAATTTGAAATTAAAATGGCATCTTTTTATTTCATTTTTGTTCTTTGTTAAATCAACATTTTTTCCCCATTGGAATAACCAACTTTTAATCCATAATTTATAGATGAAATACACATCAAATCAGAATTCAAATATACCCATATATATACCCACCATCAGTATATTGACTTAAGAAGCACTTTTAGTCATCTCACTTGCATGGATAAATACATAAAGTTTAAAATCTCACATTTGCAGCTAATCCATGACTGTATGATGGAACAGAAATGCAGCATGGATTAAGAATACACAGCAAAATCATTATTCAGATGTTCCTGCACCTCAATTATCTTCAGTTTTGATGCAGAACCCTAAACCATGAAAACTTTACTGGAAGAAGTCATGAATCTGTGAGAACCTTGGTTAAAATCTGTCTGAATTATAAAATAATAAGCCAAGTGAGATTGTATTTCTTACTTTTATAAGCATTTCAGAGATCTGGAGTTCTTATCCCACTGTTACACTAGTGTGGAGCTGTGTCATTCATAAAGAACTATAACTGTAATACAGCCCAGATAAATGTCTTAGTGAAGTATGCCTCTGTTAGTTAGTCAGTGTAAGTGATCTATTAAAATAAATTTGCTGAGGCAAAAGTAGTTGGGGTTAGCTGGCATCTTTTCACAGTCTTCAGAAAGCAGCAAGCTTTCCCAAAATATTATCTTTATCATTCTATTTTCATTAAAGTGTGTCTATAAGTGCTTTCTGAAAGCTGCTGTAGTCTAAATAAAGATCAAGGGTCTCTTTGTTATTTCTGCTGCTAATGCATCAAATTAAACACCAAAACCCTATATATATTTAAAGGAATTATGTGATATGTAGAAAAGAATCCAGCATCAAGTTACTTTTCCAAAAATTGTTTCACTTTTTAAACACAGGCAGACCAAACCATAAACATTAAATAAGTATGAATCATTGCCAGCTGGGGAGAAGGGCGCTGTAAATCACAGCCAGGTACTCTCTCACATACATCTGTTTCTAGTTCTGACCCATCAGTATTGGGAGACTCACTGGATTCCAGAGACATTTTGCCACCTCACTGTACTTGAGGCTTGCTAGGAAGGTCCTCACTCATGCTGGAGCCTATGACAGCACGAAATTCTACAAAAGATGTTGAGAAATACAGCTCCTGAGTTGCCCTGTCATCTTGCAAAACTCTTTTTAAACATGCCTATACATATGCATTATTATATACATTTCACTTCTTTCCTCAGCACAAGCTACAAAGCCTATAAACGATTTACATAAAGTTCTTCAATTATAGTTAATTTGCAGATGGGTTCAATTGCTTTTAGCAGTGAAGATGAAAAGAAGCATCAAGGACACCATTGTTCCCTTTGTAAAAGTCACTCTTGTAAAAATGAAATCTTCAAACATAGGAAAAACTCCACAGCTTAACCTTTCCTGTGCAAGGGGTTCCATTAGAACAACAAGCTGATAGCATCTGATTCTCATTTAAATGAGTCATCCAATTATCCCATGTACATCAAGGAGCATAATGGGCTAGGACCTGAGGATAGTCGTGGCCACTGGATATGCTCTAAAAGTATCTAAAATCTTAAGAGCTGTAAACAGAGAAGAGAGATTTATTACAGTGTTCAGAAGAGCATAACATCATTGCCTTTCTATGCAGCTATGAAGAGTCCGTCCATGCCCCAGTTTCTGAATTGAATATGGCAACATTCATTCCAAATACAGGCAAAGAGGATGGAAGGGAATACACTTTGCTCCTTATGCCCTGCATCACACAGTAAGTTTCATATACTTTCACAGTAAACACACTCACAAACAAAAAAAAAAAGCAGACTGAAAAGCAGTGCAATTGATTTAACTGCTTGCCCACATGAAAGCACAAGTTTTTCACAACTAAGGACTACAGATCTGGGGATCTGTACTCTACAGCACTGCTCATATTAAAGCAAATGAGTGCAGTGCCACTGTGAGAACTGAAGGAGTGGAATATAAAAAGTAAATTTAAAAAAAAATAAAACCCACCACATTTTCATGCTATTTTGAACGCACAAAGTACAATCTTCTACTATTTGAGGCTCATGAGGAGCGATAGGCAAATGCAAGATCTTGCAGCTGAGCACAAAAGAGACCAAAAGCTTTGCATCAGTTTTGCATCAAACAACAATCCAGTTTAGATTTCTATGCCTCCAGCTACTTGGAGTATGCGGAGATGACACTTGGATAATCACCACACTGCTAACCTGACAGCAAAGGAAGGACAAACTCCGTGTGATTGACTGACACTTAGTCATGTCAGGGAGACTAATCTGATCACAACCTGTATGTTCTCCATGAGGAAAATAAAACAAAAAAGCAAAATCTGATTCTTGGTGCCAATGACATATAATTCCTGCATTTAACACTTCAGTTTAGCAATCTTTGCATCTACAATTTTATTAAGAAAGAGCAACTGTATTACTTATGGTAATCTTATTTCACCATTTTAAGTGACATTGGTTTGTGTAGGTGCTTGTAGCTCTGCATATGTGTATGCAAACAAATGGAAGAAAAAACTGAATGCCTGCCAAACCCAAAAGGAAATAAACAGCAGGAAATTAAATGGGTTTTTTAAGACTTCTAAGAAACTATTACAAGGAAGAAAGAATAAAGCCAAGAGCACAAAAAAGCACTTAGCAGTAACTGATGCTTCTTGGGATCATGCTAAAGGATCTGTTCAGGTGTATCCAACCTTAGTATATTATTGTAAATTCACATATTTTTAAAGCCAGGAGGGATCATTAGTTATGATCATTAGTTGTCATCTACCACAGGCTGTAAAGAATTTCTGCCAGTGAGGTCTAAATAAAACCTGACACTTCATGAAGCAGAAGAACATCTTCTAGAGCACAGCCAATTTTTACATTAAACCTTTGGTCCTGCCCAGCTGTGTAGGCTCTTGTGGACATTTTAACTATATTCATCACAGGACTGTGAGGAGAAACTCTCTCCCATGCAGGGTCCCTGAAGGGAAACAGGAAGCTACGATGCGATGTGAGCAGTGGTCAGGGTCTCTTCACTGGCATGATTTTAGCCAATTCCAATGCATATTCCCATTAAAAACAGTAATCCGCAGGGAATTCAGCAAAGCCTTGCAATAGTCGTTGGTTTTTATTCACATACAAAGGTAAGAAAACAAACAAGCAAAAAACCCAAAACCAAAACCTAACCCAAACCAAACCAAAAAAACACGAAAAACAAAACAAAACAAACCCAAAAAGCTTAACATGAAAGAACAGAAACAATTAATGCTCAAAATCATTGACAGGAAGAACTAGCAAGTGGAGAAAAACCCTATAACAAGCAGCCCAGCTGAGACTGTAGCACAACTGGCTTCTGTTGCTGGGTCTGTGTTATGGGGTGACTGTATGTTGCTATATCCCCTATCACCGGTCTATGCCCAGACCATGATTTCTGTGCGTTTAAACGGAGCCTGAGAAAGAAGAGAGGAAAAGAAACAGTTTGGTCCTTCAAGGACATCGAGATTGGAGGGAGAGGTNTTCTCGAACCTGGTGGGGGGAGGGATGGTTTGTAAACTATTCTCTCTCCCAGAGGTTATATTCCTAAATTTGGCTAAATCAGTACAGTCTGATATTCTCCAGTCCTTTTTCCCCCTGCATGCCCTACCTAGGTTCTCCAGTCTGGGTTCTCAGCAAATTTGAAACCATTGCTTTGTACGCCAGCCTCCTCTTTCATCAGCAGAAAAGCCAAGAGGGGATTACCACGCTACTGTTGGTCCAGTTTGTGTGTTGCACCTACGTGTAACAAATTACTTTATTATAATACCATGAATCATTGGTGAACTAGAATCCAGAGATGTGGGAAATTTTGTTTAGCTTGAATAAACAAGTCTCAACATTTTGCTTCTTTGTTTCAATACCAAACTCCTCCTTTCTTGGCAACAGAGCCTTCCTTAAATCTCCTTTAATTCGGAGAATAACAATCACAGCTATAACCATCAAACCTGTGATTAATCTGGAACGTGTAGCAGCTGCAGAATAGTTCAGGGTAGACTGATGAAATACACAATAGACAAGGGATGAAGTTTGCTCACAAGCAGGGATAAAATTTTAAAAATCATGTCTACAGAGTCCTGCTTTCTTCCTGACGGAGCAGAGAAGCAGTAACTGGTATCACTCAGGCAAGAAGGTACAATAATTCCCCTGAGGGGCTGCATGGCAATTGTTTCAGAAATTTTCATTTTACCTCATAACCCCACACAGGGGTCTACCTCACACTGACAGTAAGCACTCTGACTTTCTGCTCAAGGAAAAGTATTGCACCTGGGAATACCAACCCCCTACATGAATGGATTTTGTATACATATAATACAGGCCAAATTTCTGTCTCCAATCTGAGAACAGATGATATCCCACTGTTACTAGAGGCAAAAAATGAGAGAGAAAAAAAGAAAGAAAAAGTGACAAGAAGCCACAATAATTTTCCCTTAAACTGTTAAGGTTGTTCTTTCACCTTTGCAAATAGGTTGCACTTTTGTTAGCCCACTGTTACTATTCTGTGCTCTGCATGTTTCACACCAGGATTTTAAATATCCAGTACTGTATTTTTGAAATGTTTTGAATTACATGAATATTTTTACTGAAAAGCATATCTGAAAACTGAGTTACTTCTGAAGCTCAGCATGGAAAGACTTCAAAAAGCATTTATTCTGAAAGTAGGGAAAAAAAAAAAAAAAGAAACAGGAAAAGAAACTACAAGCATCTAAGCCCCGAATACTTCTGTTCCATTTTATCATTTTTTCATCATTGCTTTTTTTTTCTTTCTATCAATGTTTCCTTAAAATTTTTCCTGGTTATTCCTACAAATGACGATTCCTAATTTCCAGATGCAAAGGCACATCAGGACTATACCCAGTTCAGAGTTAGAGAAACTTAGAATATAAAAATACAAACTCTCATCCTCTTTTAAAGCTCTTAATATTAGACTAAATGTAAGTTTAATAAGAGAAATTGCAAACAGGTAAATTACTGCTTGTCTTTCTCATAAGGGTGCGGCGAAAATTAATTCCTATGCAGAAAGTGCTTTGAGATCGTTGCATGAAAGACATTACTTTGGTTAAGAGCAAACTAGTCTTATTAAGTGTTTTTTAAATAAATTGGAGGCAGGGAACATCATAAACGTTTCCCTATGGGTTAAATCTGAGAACTGGTCTCTGTTGCATTGCAGCTCAAGTTTAACCTTTAGAGCACCGACATCATATGCATCCCATTTACACCACAGAGGTAAAGCTCCCCTGGGCCTTCCAACATCCCAGCCATGGCCTAAACACCCAGCTGACAGCCAACACACTGTAGTCAGCAAGGAACTTGGTAAGGTAATTTTGGGCTTCAAAAGGAAACAAATCATCATTCCATCTTTAAATTAGTTTTGCTTTAAAAATGCACAATAGTGAATACACAACCGTGCGGATCAGTGTAAAGCTCATCATTTAAAAGCCCATAACTTTATATTATAACCCTCAAATCAGTGTCTACCCACAGTCAAATTAAAATACTTTGAAGGTTTTGCTGAAAAGAAATTAATAGAATATAGCAGAACGATGAGATTTCTTTCTGATTCTTACTGTTGATTTTCATGTTTTAAGAGAACTAAGACTATTAAAGTGCCAGCCCTGGAGACCTTGTGTAATCACAAAACAAGCATATCACAAAGCAGCATCAATGCATACTTGCTAAATCATCAGTAGTGCCCACATGCAGAAGTCTGACAGAATTGTACTGTTCATGAATTTCCTGTTTCAAAAATCAAGCTGTATCTGGACATAGGTAATCAAATCAATTTAAGTCACATTCATTCAGTGCCCTTATGTCCATCTAGATTTTCATCTTTTAGGACTTAGGCTTATGAATACAAGGCAATGGTCATAAAAAGGCTGCTTAGAAAGGTTTTAACTAAGAATGCGAGCAGAAAAGAGAGTAGAGCTGACAAGAGCCAAGACACTTCAGCTATTAGCTCTGACATTTTTTGCATTTTATAAAGATGTCAAAAATGGAGAGAGAGAACTGTTTAGTTTATAAAATTGTTACTATTGACATAAAAAAAAATTAAAGCATTAAAAGTATGTGAAGTGGCCAATGAAATATAACTCATTTTTTATTGTTCTCACAAGGGTTATTTGGAAAGGTACCTTGGCATAGGCAAAACTGTGTATCCTCTTGTGAACACCTGTGAAATGTTGAGTTTAATTGGGCAACAGCTGGTGCTGATTGTGGGTTTTCTTGCTGTATCTCATTACTGGTTTCCCCTTTGCTCTTTCCTGATTCAGTGCTGCTGGTGTGCTGCTTAAACAAGCCCAAAAGAAATAGAGACAGTCAAAAAAACCTGATTGAAATAGTGTGTGTACATCTGTGTGCTTTTGAGCTTTCTCAGACTTTTGCAGATGGATGGAGTATGTGAGTGGTGGTCTGAGGCTATCTTGCACTGGCTGACAGTCCTCACAATATCTTTCAATCTGCATCTAGGCATAAAGTTTTTCTGCAGAGGTTAGGAGAAGCTGTAATTTAAAACTATTTATGGTCTAAAAGCTGAGGAAAAAAATTTTTTTAAATACCCGTAATAACCTTGTCATTTTGCAGTGGAATATATTGCTTTCTATCACTTCAATAAAATTATCAAGAAGTAATCATGTATGTCCTACTGCATTATCTTGCTCAGCATTCTCAGGGAAAAGCTGCTGATCCTGAGAGCCAAACTACCATCTTCTGCAGTGTTTAGGAGAATTAGGATTTCGAGGGAAGACATTTTGAGTGCTGACCTTGACAAAAGCAGGGAAACCCAAGAGTGCACAAAGTAGAAGAGTAAACAGCAGATGAAAAATGAGGGGTTTTGAGAAAGAGTATTGAAAGAAAGTCAAATAAAAAGTCTTTTGCAGTGAAATTAGCAGCCAGATACCTATTTCAAAATAAGAACATAATTTTGAGAAAGTCTGAAATTGATAACAGAAGAAAAATAACAAAACACCTTTGGAAAAGAAGATACTAATGACCTGAGGAAGATCAAAACTAGACTAAGACTATGCTCTTTTGAAAATGGAAATTCTCATCTCTTTTCCTGATACATAAGTTCTTACACAGAAAAATCCAGGATTACAGCTATTCCTTCAGCTGGTGCTGTTTAGAAAAAAATCCCAAGTCATCAGATCCAATGATCTGAAACAGCTGTTAATTGAGCACTCATTTCAGTTTGAGATAGTATGTTTAAACATAGGTCAATGATGCTGATTTTAGTACTACAGATATTCAACTGATATTTATAAACTAGGTTGCTTTCAATTTCTATAGCACTACAACATATTATGAACATAATACTATATGAATTGATAATACAAGCATACAATTTACATTAATCTACCATATTATAACTGTGGTGCTGTANAACCTTGGGATATATATTATATATATATAAAATTGAAAATTTATCAGTATGTGTGATATGTTGATATGACTTAATCTCTGCATATTAAGCTAATGTAATATCTCCTTAAATGGTATGGCAGAGATGTATATTTTGAATTATTTTATCTTTCCATAGGGATAGCAGCTTTGAATATATAAATATGCTCAGAAATACTTATACCTATG
>VYZQ01064924.1:0-18554 GCA_013400655.1 Mystacornis crossleyi | reverse complement strand
GTTACATTTTTCCATCCCGGGGTGGGAGGGGGACTCCTGCCTTCCTTAGTAGACACCTGTCCAAACCAGGACATCATGTTACACTGACCTTGAGCCTAAACTTGAATTGAGAACTTGGACAACATCAAGCCAGAGATAACAGCCCAGCTACATGGCTCCTGCCCCTCAGTTTCAAGAGGAACAGAAAAGGTACCTAATGGGCAGGGAGAGAGCTGCACACAAATCCTTCCTGCATTCCAGCCTCACCCAAGTGCTGTTCAAGCTACTCTTAAGCCACCATCTCATTCACTCTCCATTTGCTGTGTGTATTTTGGTTTAAAAAAGCAAAATTTTTTGAGCTCCAAAGTCTTATATTGGGTTTAGGGGATCTCACTTGAGAGAGATGGTTAAGGTGGATCAAAGGTCTGACCCTCCTGGGATTCTGATACAAAAGGTGAAGAAGAAGCAAAGCCTCACCACAGCTCTGAACTATGGATTGGGAACCCAGACTGTCAAGACAAGATCCCTGTACCCAAGGGATTTAAAATTCTGGTTATTACCAAACACAAAAGCATTGCCTTCCTTCGCTCCTTGAGCAGGAGTAGCTAAATTCACAACGGCCATCACTGGAGCACAGGAGAGCTCACAGGGGTTGCAATGGACATGCACAGAACATAGACTGAATTCATGGGATGGAGGAAAAGGTCATGGAGACCTTTTGCGTGATGCTTGGGAAATGGAAATCATCCTCAGGAGATGACAAACTACCTACAGGCCACAACAGGAGCAGCCCACTGCCATATTCCATGTTCCTGTTTTCTCCCTGGATTCATAAGTAGCAGAAGTGATAAGGTTAAAAATTCTCTGATGCCTAATTAGCATGGAAGAGCTCCTAAAACAAACTCTTAAAGAAAATAATGATTTAGATCTTTCTCTACGACTTGGCTGTTGTAACAAAACTCACAGGAACTTTCTGTGCACCTCTACTTCTACTGAAAGTGGTTTACTGGAAGTTACTAGGAGGCTGGGTGACACCAGGACCATATAACATTCACTTTCTGGAAAGAAAACCAACCAATAAACAACATCCTCCATCACCCCCCACTAAAACAAACTAAATATCGCAGTCAGGTTTTTTTTCTTATGACTTCTTTACCAAAAAGAGCCTCTTGAACCATTTGGCAGCACATGATCAAGAACAAACCCCAAGTCTCTACCTTCTCTCCAAAAACGAAGAAAGGTGATGGATATTTGATGTCCTGGCTGCTGAAAGGGCAGTTGACAGATGATTTGTGGATGAGAGCATTGTGCCCCTCAGTGGTAAGAATTTTCCTCTTCTCCTTGTGATAGCAGACATTGGGGTAGACCCCAAAAGCCAGCAGGGAGATTACAACATCCAGGTTGTTATCAGGGCCAGTGTTGTTAAACGGCTGAGTCATCAAACATTCTGTTGGCAGAAAACAGAACAGTGGCTCAAATCCATGGGACATGTAGGAGAGCACAGCACAGCTATTTAGGATCCTGGATCAATGCCTTTTCTGACTGAATCAACTGCTAGATGTGATCTCCAATGACCTCTGCACTCAGAGCATTTAAATTCTACATTCAATTTTTAATTTCTTAATGGAGACTGAAAAGCTGAAAAATACTACTACAAAGAAGTACTTTTCTCTCCCAAACTCTTCAAAAACAAGGAGAGATGGGTTTTCCCAGAATGTGCTGTACCACAGTGTGTTTACTGTCATTGTTTTGGAGACAGATCTTTTGGGGGAGGTTAGAATGGATGTTTTTATTAGTTCATTTGTTACAAACCTCCCCAGAGTCTCTGGTGGCTTGTTTTCAGGTCATCTTGCCCAGAAAGAAAGTTACGGATAAATGCAGCAGCAATCCTAATAGCATGAGGAGAAAAAAATTAAAGGAATTTAAAGGGAGAAAAAAAAAAGAAAAGGAGGGGAGATAAACGTCTGCTAAATCCAGGCAGCTGTGCCATTTCACTGAGTTCCTCAGCAACATTAGGCAAATTCACAACCTGGTCAAGTTTAAGAATTTTTTCTCTAGAAAATGGAATAATTTGGCACACTGCTGCACATCCCTGCTGCAGCACAAATGCACGAAGTCACTGGAAGGAAACTGTTCAGATTACACAGACTACCCACTAAGGCCTATGCAAAAAAGGGGGAAAGCACAGCACAGCACATTTTGGAGATGCAACAAGTGAAGAAGAAAGAAGGACAGGGAGGTAACACTCTAAGGATAACTGTTTAAAAGATTTTTAATCCTGCAGCTCTAACCTCAGCCTCCAAAATCTCCCTGTGTTGCACCACAGCCGTCATAACTTTAGGAGAGAAAACTAAAATTCCACCTGAATGCAGCTGTAAAAGCGGAGTATTGTTATGGCAAATCCACTATACTCCCACTGTGCTTGGGTGCTCAACACAGATTATCCTGGTTATTTATTTATCACCTCAGAATGAAAAAAGAATCATTAAATCACTGAATTTAGTCAGAATCACCTTCAGGAAAGCCAGAACTAATAAGGATGTCTTTCAGTTGGACTTTTGCTTCCCAAGTCATTCTAAGAGTGGCCATGCTGAGTCTTTTGTGTTCACAGAATCTTTTCTCTGCTTCTTCACCACCCATTCTGAAAAACAAACAGAGGAAATTAGAAGCCTGACCAAGGAAAGGA
The DNA here is from genome assembly GCA_013400655.1 of Mystacornis crossleyi. Lineage (NCBI taxonomy): Eukaryota > Metazoa > Chordata > Aves > Passeriformes > Timaliidae > Mystacornis > Mystacornis crossleyi. The sequence continues at coordinate 15,889 of VYZQ01064924.1, read as the reverse complement.
AAAGCTCACCCTGTGTTACCTGTAACTTTCCATCACCTGCTGTGCCAGACAATGTACCTTGCATCATCCCAGGCTTGGAAGACAGAGAGCAAAGCTATGTGATCTGAATGCCTGGTCCCAGCAAAATTCCTATGAACATAACCCAGGCGTTTGCCTTCACTGATGAAAGGTTCAGGGAAACAGGTAGCTGCAGAGATGGTACAAACAGCATCTCCCACACTGAAAAGAACCACAGAAAGGATCAGGATCATTCAGAGTTAGTGCTGCTAGCACCTGCTGCAGGCTGCGGATACAGGGAAAACTTCTCTGCTACAGACCTTAGGAACTTGGCCTTTATCTGCTAGAGTTCTTCACTAAAACACTTTCCTGGAAGTGGATGTTAAATTAGATCTATTTGCCCTCCCCTCCATCCATAAACCACTGCCTTCTGGTGAAAAGGACCCTACAGTAATCACAGGACCCTACAGCCACAGCAGTGACAAAGAACAGATCTTCTATTAAAGTAAAATGTGTAGATTGATTTTTCCCCTTATCTCATTGTTAAATTCTGTATCTCCCCACCTCAGCTCACTGTTATACCTAGGTGTTTCAAGTCCCACTCTTTATTCAGAATATTCAGCCTCCACTGGTGTCTTGCTGTTAGCTGAATTTCATGACCACTTTATTGCTTACGCTGGAAGTTTTTTCTTCTCTGCTCCCATGAAGATTCAGTTACCTCTTCCCAGCTGCAGCATTTATAGCTCATCTAGGTGTATTGGTTTTTCTCTCTTGTGCATGTCAAGAGGCTTAGGAACTCAGAGAAACAAGAACAAGACTACTGAGACCACTCAGCTTACTGAAAAATACAGCCCATGATCATCATCTTGCCCAGACGAGGTTCAATGGGAAGTTTGGCCAGGATTCTTCCAAGAGGTGTCAACTCATCGTTGGAATCCAGGGCATCAAGCTCTGAAACAAGATCCCTTGTTATCACAGGCAGTTAGCTAACCCCAGAAATCTTTAGATAAGAAATTCAGAGTTTTAATAATTGTGTTTGATGTTTAAGTTTAATGTTGGCTACACTGTTGCCAATCTGATTTTCAAAACTGGTTTGAGGTCAAACAAGTTTTACTTTAGCTTTACAGAGGTTTTACTACCTCCTCTGCAATTAGAATAATCACAATGTAATTCACATACATAATTTTCCATTCCTTTTTAGTTTTCTTCTATACAGACCTCTATTACACTAATAAACCATCTATTATCTAACGAATCTAACCGAATTTCTGCCTCAGGAAAATCAAAGCAGCCCTGTCACAACCAGCTGTGGAGTCTTCATTGCCATTGCCAAATCACAGAACCCTCTTCATCAAAAAGAGAACACCACAAACTCTCTCTTCCTTGAGGCTTTACCTGCTTTTGCCTCCTCCCATTACCTAAAAATTATCACCTGCATTCATCCTCAAAGCTACCAAAGCCTTTTACACATTAGGAAAAAAAAAAAAAAGGATTCGTAGCCTCAGCAATTAAATGGGAAAGGAAACACAAAAAGGACTCCTTAGCCACCATCAAATCCATTTTTTGTGGTATCTATTGAACCCAAAAGCCTGAAGAATACTTTGAATAACATGTTTCACCTTCCTAAGAACATACTAGCAGTGTACCTGCACTGAAAAATCCCAGGTCATCTAGGAAGGGGAGGCACCTACAGAAACAGCTATTTGGTGTTAGAGCCAAAAATGTTTGCCTTTTCCCCTGGCTCTGAAATTCTGAGCTGCACAATATGAAAAGTACTAATAATTTTCAGAACAGAAAGTCATTAAATCTGACTACATATCCCCAGCTATGTTTTTTCATTCTGGTCTCCCTCCTGTATACAAGCAACGTAGGCTCAGCATACAATTTTTCCATTAAATCAACAATCAAATAGATATTTCAGTTGTTAAAAATTGCAGGAAGTGCAAATTTTGTGACATTTACAAAATGTGCTGAGGTTTGAGGTCACATTTATGTTGTACATCTGAAGCATAAATTTAGAGTTCTTCTCTGCTCTATTTTATTCATATTTTAGTTAGTTCCTTGAAGAAAGCAGGGAGACAACTTAATCCACACCTCAGTTTCTTCTGTTTTTCATGCAGATTCATAAACTGGAGATTTAATTACTGGACAAAATCTGAGATATTGGGTCAGCAAACTGTACAAAGCAGTAATTATTTAATAAACTACCAATCTCTGTTTTTCAGTATTTCTACAGAAGCTTTGTGAATGCCTCAAGCACTGGACTGAGTCTATGTCAAACACAGCAGTGCCACAGCTGGAAAACAGGAAGCTGGAAGCTAACATAAGTTACTGGTAAAACAACAAAACAAGCCTCAAGTTTGAAGGCTCAAGTTTCTTAAAGGAATGACACTCCATTGGGAATTCGAGTATTTCTGCAGCTGCACAAGCCACTGCCACCCACATGATGCCTCCAAGTTGCTGTGTCAGTCAGAATATGCTGCTCCACCAATCCACCCAGAGGTGGTACAGCCATTTGTCAGAGATCATGTACATAGAAAACCACTTGGAGCCAGTTTCACTAGCCCAGGATTACCACACAGCCCCGTGGGCACGAGGATACCTCTCAGTGTGCGTTCCGCTTCAATCACCGCATCCAGAGGGGGCGGCTCGATGGCTTTGGCCAAAAACTGCCCGATCCCTCCCAGCCGCAGCAGTTTGATGCTCAAAGCAATTTCATGAAGTGGCGTTCGAAACATTTCAGGGGTCATGTGAGTCTGAAGTCTGGAATGAGAAGAGAACAAAGTCCCATTTTTCTGAACACAGGCTTTGATCACCATGAGGAGTCATTCTACCAGCAGAAACCACTGCCCTCAGAAGCAAACTCTATCTCTGAGCCTACCCATCAGCTCTCTGTGTCCTCCTGGAATTTGGGCTCTTCTATCACAAAATTCTGTACTTCTCCATTCTCCTTTGGGGTAAATTTATGCTGGGAATGCACAGGGGGAGTAGCCCTCACATCTCCACTGCCTGCTGTGAGTTCTAGCATGAGCTGACCACAGAGAACCTGCAGGGCTCAAGCACAATTCCCAGCATGGCTGTTCCCAGCCCCACATTTGTCCTTTACAATCCTCTCCTACCCTGCTAAGGAAGCTCTTACACTCCTGAGACAACCTTCTTTCAGCCTACCCTACACACAAGCTCTTTTCTGATGCAGCTACAAGAGGTTTCAAAATATCTTGAACAGATACTCTGCTTCAGCTGGCACCAGATTTAGATTATTTCTCCCAAAAAACTATCTGTATAAGTCCACGAACACTCTTTCCTAAGCACCAAGGAACTTGTGTATTTTGGGTTTATATTCTCTGAAGTAAGGTAACCTTAAAACCTTGATTACTTCAGTAGCCTAAAATCAGTTCACTGTCAAAAATTGTTAATTAGAATCATTGCACTGTGCTCAACAGCAGATCTAAATAAAGTCAAGGAATGCAAGGAGAGTTTTTGATCAACTGATGCTTTCAAGAGGTTACAAAAAGTTGAACACCAAAACACAGCTATGATGTAACAGCCAGAGAAAGGGGCACTGAAACTTCCAGGAGAGAGATCAGATTGTAACAGCTGTGTTGCCTTCTCCAACCAGCGAAGAGATTTCCATGGCTCTAGTAATGGAAAAACAGTCTGGCAGAGAGGTCGAATTTCAGCAGCTAGAAGGTGCTAGAGTAGCATGAGGGGGCTTCCTGTCCATGGAATGGGGATGGAGAGAAAAGTAACATCTGCCCTCCCTGCTTTTTACCACTTTCATGACAAAATGGCTGTGTCACACGGCAATGACAGGTGCCCCCAATGTTTGAAGGCAGACTAGAGCTTCATCCTCATTACAAAGCTCTTTTCTGCCTTGCCTCAATTCCCAAGCAGTATTGTTCTCCTCTTGAGATGTCCAGTAGGTTGCAGTGACACTAAAATCATGAACTATTTATCCACCTCATACTATGGGTAAAAACATGACATATGTACATTTTTTTTAAGCCAAAGAACTGAGATATTTAGGTGTGAATCGACATCCTCCATCTCCTCTCTGTGCTTTCTGCAATAATTTCCCCAGTATGACCACAAGCAGCACCCAACAATTCTGGGAGAATTCCCTGAGGGTATTTTATTTCTGGAGACCACAGCCTCACCTCTCAAAGCGAGCTCTGCTGCACAAATGGAAACAGAACCCAGCACGCACGCGCCCAGCTCTGCCTTTCCGCTGCTCCAAATTGGTTTTTGATGCCCAGACCGTCGCATAGTTTGTCATGTTGTTGTGAGCAGTGAACAGCTTCACTTTTTGCCTGTCACAGGAAAAACACCACTAAATATCAAACGTCCTTCATCTTAAGCCCTGCAGAATCACTTCCTATTTTATGGCTTGCAGCCACACTGCTTTTAGCAAGCCACGCTGCTTTTAAGAAGCCAACCACCCCTGAGCTTTGGCTAGTCAGGCATCAGTTTGGAAACTAAAGCATTACACTCTTTCTAAAGCAGTGCCCCAAACTATTGCACAGAATGATGTTATCACAACTGTCCAAAAAGCTTGAAATTCTCATGAATTCATGAGCTCTCTGTGTGTAGTTTTCTCAGAGAGCACAGACAGCAAGGCAGGAACTCTAACAGACTACAAAAGTCTTCCTCTTTTCCATCACTGAGGAAAACACTGAGTGTTTGTAAAACTCCTTTGGCAGATGACGTCTATCAAATTGGTGTGGAGACCCAGTGACACCTCACATGAATAGTGCCAGCGTGACCAACTCAAGTCCCCTGAGATGCCAACATGGTGTGTCACTGTGCTGACTAGCTAAAGACAATCCTAATTTGTCCTGAGGGAGTTAAGAGTCCTCAAGCTCAGTTGGGGAGCATGGGAACACAAGGCACTTCTGTACGCTCCCAAAACCTCTTCTGCATTCCCAAGGGTAGGATTTATGAAACAAAAACCTGCTTCATGAACTCACTTGCAAGAGTCGATAACAAAGACCACGTCATTGATGGTAATGCTGGTCTCGGCAATACTGGTAGATAAAATAACCTATAAAAACCAGGAAATGCGAAGTGACGTTTTTGGGTCTGAAAAAGCCAACAATCCACAGCAAGATAAACAACAGAATTTATAAAAAAAGTCAGCAATACATTCCCCAAAAGCCCAACAGAACTGCATACAGAAATGGCTCCGTACTTTGGTTACTCCAGGAGGCACAGGATCGAACACTCGACGTTGCTCCTCCAGAGGAATCTGGGAATGCAGAGGTAAAATCCTGTACTGGTGACCTCCTATAACAGGAATACAAGAAGATTGATAACTACTGCTGTGTGAATCTCATTGCTTCTTTCCACAACATAAAAATTTCTGGCCATTCACTCTCACAACAAATCAGCTCCCTAAGCCATTCATCCAACTCCCATCTTCATACAGTCAGTAGTTTCCTTGGGAAAACATGAATAATATAATAAAACAGCTGCTTATACCAAAGCGTGGGTTCATTTCTAGATGCTTCTGCATTGTATAGATTAAGTTCCATCCAGGCAAGAAAACAAGGACAGCTCCTGGGACATTCAGAGTCCTGATATAAATCAGCAGGGCCTCAATGAGTTCAAAAGAGGTTTCTCTCTCGTTCAGCTGAGCCAAGGACTGCTTTGTTTCTGGGCCATATTCATCGCTGCAAATAAGGTTGCAGTTGGCCTACAAAAGAAAAATACCACAAAGGAAATCATATAAATTAATTTACTCAAACTACAGAGACTGGCTGGCCAGGCAAATAACAAAATGAGATACATGGGTAGACGCCTTTCAAGAAAAAATGGCCACTTAAAAAAAATTTCAATTAAGTGGCCTAAACAAAAGTTTCAAATCTGCAAATTAAAAGTTGAATAAAATAGTTGATAGTTTCTTGACAATGTATGTAAACACTGACAATATCAACTGCAAAAGAAGCAGGGAGAGGATCTAAATTTTCACCCTAAAAAGGTACTACCAAGCTCATATTTCTCTATTTCTTCTTCCAAGGTTACCAATCTTCACTTTCAAAAGAATTTCAGTTTTAGCTTTAAAGAGAAGTAGGTTGACAAAACATGAGAACCGCAGCTTCAATGAAAAAGAAATTCTTCAGTTTACAAGGGCAAGAAGAAAATTCAGTTCCATTGCTGAAGTTAACAGCAATCTCAGATATTAAAAATAAGAAAGCTGCTAGAGATGTTTCACTTCAACAGTGCCAAATGAATTACACTCAAGCTGGAATACTAGAAATGGCACTTGTTTAACTTTTCATATTAAAGTATGACATACATCGTCATCTTCACCACTTTCTTCATCTTTCTCTTTCTTCTTCTTTTCCTTTGGTGGAGGGACAAATTGAGTCATTTGAATACAGTCTTCCAGAAAATAATCTGCAAGGACAGACAAATGATCAGGACTGACTGCCAGAAGCCTGTGCAAGGGAACATAATTCTTTATACCATTTCCCAAGAGTCTCCTGATATAAATCAGGGTGTTTCAGAGTATGAAGCCAAGACTGATAAAACTGGAAGCGCAACCAATGATTTACCTTGGATGGGAAAGGTTCTCCCATAGACCTCAATGATGGGACAGTTGAAGAAGTATTCACAAAACATATTGGTATCGATGGTGGCAGACATGAGGACAACCCTGATTTCAGGATACGCCTGAATGACATCCCTCAGCACCACCAAAAGGAAGTCAGTCTGCATAGAAAGAGAGTAAGAGCATCATTAACTTCGTATCTATAAAAAGCAGTATCTTCCCAAGAAACTAGAAGGAATTACACATTTACTGAGCAAGAGAAGTAACAAGCAGCACAAAAATGTTCTAAAACCAGAAACAGTTGTCCGTGTTTTATTTTGAAACTACTGCAATGCCTACTAGGATAAGTGATTTTTAGGATTTCAAGTATAAAGAAGGGTTTTTCTTGTCTAGAAGAATAGTTTGCTTCCTTCCTAACAGTACATCACAACCCCAGGTATTTTTAAACTTGGCTTACATATAAAGTAGCCATAATTGATAAAATAAATAGGAATTACTCAGTGTAGGTGTATGTGGAATTTGTAGTTCTGTTTAAATATGACATTTATTCAGTTTTGCCATGCAATTAGTTAGGTAGGCTCTTAGCTCAACAGACAAAATTCCAGTCAAACTCAGAATTTCCAAACTTGTATTTTACATCATTAACATACATTTAATAGATGAAGAGATGCATCAGAAAAATATGTTTTGCAATTTTGTTCAAATGAGTCCCTAAATTCTGTCCGAACAAGCTTAAACAACATGTCAGAACTTCACAGTTTCTCTCACTCTTGGTATGACAAAGCTGAAAACTGTACAGAATACTCAAGGGAACAGAAAATGTTTGCCATTTCAAATTCTATTCAATACCACTCCTAATTCTATCATCAATTTGTATTTTACTTCATGTAAACCCTGAATTTCAATGTATCACTATCAAGACTGCAGGTTCTGTTAATACCACCAGTAATACAACAGTGTCAGTAGAAATAGCACTCTAAAATAACAGTGTCATTCAGTGTGCTCCTCCACTGGGCAAGATATGTTTGTACTGCGGTGTTCCATTTTCCAGAGAGGACCAGGATACAGGGGATCCTAACAGGAAAATAGTCAGAGGGCAGCAAGGAAGCACAGGTCCTTGCTCTGCTAATCAGGTAAGGACTAATTAAGAGTTCTAAAAATCTTATCAAAGAAGGAAAACTCACACACCTGACACTTAGTAAAGACACAGTTTCCTCTCGCGTGTTGGCTACTACACACAAACACATACAGAAGTTAAACAGAACAGAAGCATAGAGAGATTAGGTCTGTCATCACCAGCTAACTCACATTAATGTCTCTCTCATGGATCTCATCAACAATAACATGACTAATGCCACGGATCCCAGTCTCCACCTTTCTTAGAAGAACACCTAAACCAGAGACAGCAGGTAAATGTTCACGTAACAGTTCAACCTTCCCCCTCCCAGCCCCTGGTTTAAAAATCAGGAAGTGTGCAGGCTGCCCAGCCCCTTTTCCAACCCCATCTCTAACTGCCATGCTTTCCTTTGTACAAGTGTCGGCAAGGCCTTGAAGCATTACCACAAGAAAGACTCTTCCATCTTTCCCAGCCAATGCTGCTTCCCCTTCTGTCTTTTAAGGACAATCAATATATGGCAATTTTATCTCTTTTCATGGGATTATTTCTGTGTGCTATCAGACCTGTATTACCAGACTTCTGAACAAAACTCTTAAATCTTAATTTTTCTTTGCACAATGGCATGTCACCAAACTTTTATACAAAAAAACCCCTTTCAATCTTCTAAGCAGACTTTATTATAAAAATTTTAATTTAATCATATTCCTGTTTTGCTGCTAACTCTGAGTTCAGACCCATAATAAGCTCCAAATATAAGGAAGCAATACAGACCTACAGTGCAGAACATGATGCTGGCGTGTGGCCGAGGGAGTACAGATTCAAACCGCACGCTGTACCCACAGCTCTGCCCAGGCTCTTCCCCCCTCTCATAGGACACACGCTCTGCTACAGAAACTGCGCTGATCCGTCGGGGCTGAGGGGTGGAAAAGTTTTCTCTAAATTAATGAGGAGGTTTTAGAAGTTTATCACAACACCACTGAAAGCAATAAAGGAAACTGTAAATGCTACAGGTCCTAAGATTTCTTTACAAAGTAATCATTAAACACTAATACTGTGAAAACACAGGGGTTTTTTTCACAAAGGAGGGATATAAGGATATATGGCAACTACCAGCTACCATTTCCCAAATCATTTCCTTGGTCTGCTGAGAGTTTTCAACTGGGTAAGGTTCAAGACAGATTATCCAAACTGTAAATCCATGCAAGAGTAATACTCCAAATGAAAATATATGTGATGCTGAGGTTTCTCCTACTTATATTGCTGAGGATGTATCTTTATGAATCATGTCCTGCAATGATAAGGTTGGGTAATAATAAATATAAGGTTCCTCAACACCTCCTTCAATCCTTCAAGGCCAGGTTGGATGAGGCTTGGAGCAACCAACCTGGCCTAGTGGGTGGCATTGCTGACCACGGTAGGGTATTGGAATGAGATGAGCTTTAAGGTCCCTTCCAACCCAAACCATTCCATGGTTCTGTGATTTTATCCTAACCAACAGGTGATTTCTCATATCTACCCCAGAACTGCAGTGGCCACACTGGCCACACATTCCTCACCTGTGTTACCACTATGTTGCACTCAGCAGCTCGGTCGGTTCTGATGTATTCATCCAGGATGTNAAAAAGAACGATTGTTTAAATTTAAACACTTTGACTGCTTGAGAAACATACTTTATTCAGCAGAAAGCCAACTAGACAATGGTTCGGACAGTAGTTTTTAATGTAAGTAATGACCTAATGTAAACACCGACCCATCCTTAAAACTGCAGCTGAAAAGGGAAAAGTTGGAAGAGAATTTATCAGGCAATTCCTGTCTTTCAACTGTGGAGGAATTCTGAAGAAATGCAAATTTGTTACCAAAGGGCTAGTTGTTTTTACTGCAAATAGTCAGCTGTTCCAGTCAGAACTAGCACAGCTAAATCCTGAAGAGATTTGAAGCCAGCTCAATTTGCAATGTCCATATTGGTTATGTGTTTTATGCAGCAACACCTAAATTGACATTAGTTCCATATATTTTAAAAAATCAATATATAACAATCAATACTAATTTAATGTAATTTATGGAAAAAACTCCAGTAGAAAAAGTATTAAATTATCATTTTGGCCATAAGCAATGTGGCTGTTGTAGGAAAATCAAGTTCCTGCCCTGGCAGTCTTTTCTTGACCAGATTATACCAGTCAGACCAAATTACCCTCTGAACTTGGCAAACCAGTAATTTTTTCCCTTCTTCATTCTATCATGCTATGTTGTTGCTTTTCATTTGTTCTGTCCTGAATGAGACTAGAAATGACAAAAAGAAAGTTGGTTGCTTGTGTAGTGGCACTGGCTTGGAGCAGTTTCTCCTCCCAGAAAAAGAGTCTGAGTATGCAAGTATGGGAAAGAGAAGCCAGAGAACTATAAATGACGTGCCCTTGAACTTACCTTGTAATTTCAATTATAAACTTTGTATGGGCTGCACAATAGCAGGCAAAAGGTGAAACAAGGCAGTGAACTGGGACACTCAAGACACTGCTGCTCAAAACCTGATAAAACATGAATTAAACACAAAGAACTCTCTGCCTCTATGTCAAGAAGGGAAGAAATTTTATCAGTGGACTGTCTTCTCCTTTGAAATAGTTCATACTTTAAATCCTGGTTGGAAAGAAGCATTGGAAGTTCTGGAAGCATGGGGAAATCAAGCAACACATCCATATTTTAAGCTGTCTTACATTTGCGAGAGGACCGTCATCAATATTGCAGCCAGTCCAAGGGTTCCAGTTGGAATGAGGTGGTGACCAGGGAACAACTCCCATATGACTTTGTCTCTGCGATGGTTCAAAATGGGCCAACTTTCCAACATTGATCAGAACTGGATTACTGGGATCTTCAGGCTATAAATCCAAAAGCAGAGTGGGCAAAGACAGATAAATGATTAAATGAGCAGGTGTTGATGTTCCATACTGGAGTATCGAACCACACACTCACCAAAGGCACGATCTCCAGCGACAGTTCCTGTATAGTATTTTGCAGATGGTTTTCTAAGTCAGAAGACAGCAACACCTCATAGGGTTCCAACTAGGAAATATTTAAAAACTACATGTCAATATACACAAGAAGACAGGCACTGGAAGCCAGAACTGTGGGCTATTAGAGCTGAACTGTCAAACACCTCCTCATGAAACAAGGCCAAAGAGTATCATCAGTTCAAAATTCACATTCTCGAAATGTTTTGCCAACTTTTCACTGAATAAAAGTTTGTAGGCTATTTTTAAATATCTGAGTTTAACTTCAGAGGAACACATTCCCAAACTTGCAACCAAATACCTGAATAACATGTATTCCTTGGTATGTATATATATATACGTGTATATATATTTGAATTGCCAGAAAATGCTCAGTGACAGAGAATTATTCCAAACAGCCATAAACAGAAATATTCAAGCTTGAAGAAAAATTATACTGAAAATAGCATTTGTTACAAATCCTATTTCATTTAACAGAGTGTAAAATTAATTACTGCTCCAGTCACATACACATGAAGTTGTATTTCTGATCCAAACCACTGGCCAGAACAGAAACAGCTGCTAAAGAATAAAAATTATTAATAACTTGTAAGATGTTAAATATGGAGAACAAATTTTTAACTCACTCCTGTTTATGAGAGTGCTTCTGTGTTATGAAATGAAAGCAATAATTCCTGTCCCTCCTGCCAAACTCACCAATTCTCCTTTCTTCTTCGTCTGCCCAGAGTAAGGCTCAATGACACCAAGGTGGTAGAGCTGTCTGACCAGGGAAAGGGCACAGGACTGTGCTGCCAGCTTTTTGTTTGATCCATGCTCGCGACTGAAAATCCCTGCAGCACACAGAGGTCAAAGCTGTAGCAGCAGAGGAATCAAGCAGCTTCTACAGCAGACACTACTCTGAACTGGGCTCTCTGACTGTACACTTAGACCAGGTTTCATGGACAGTCTCAAATCTTGAAAAATCCAGAATTCCAACATAAAATCCAACCAGGCTCCTCCATCGGCCAGCTCACACTGGCTGTGTGATGTTACTTTACTGCTAAGTCCTTTGAAGTTTTTCTGCATTCAGTGCCTAAGGAAGTATGATTATCCAATAACACCCAGCAACATCACACAAATGATCCTTTACCTCTGGAAGTGGCTCCAGCACATAACTATAATAAACTCTGTACCCACACACGTTTCTCTATACCAACACCCATCTCTTGCTAAATTAATAAAACAAATAGGAGCACTTACTTCTGCCCAGCTGCTTCACATAAATGTTCATTTCTGCATTAAAGCTCCTGCAAGAGAAAGGAACAACGCAAAGGTACAATTACCAATAGCTGACACTGCAAAAGTATTTACTCTTTCCAGTATTTCTAGGCAAAGATCTCTGTCCTCAGAGACTCTCAATTCATAAATGACCAAGGTAAAATATTACTGCTTTTAGTCCCTTTAACCCCAAGTTAGTAGGTAATAGACCTGCCATCAGCAGAACCAGTAGATTTGATAAGAAGAGTTCTGAGTATGCCACTGTTCAGCACTGAAATTTAAAGCCACATTATTAGGAAATATGCTCTGAGCTGCCCAAGTCTAAGGCAACTATTATAAAGCAGCTGGGATGTTAATGTAACATTAACATGCATCCCAATGTATGATTAACTGTATCCCACATTAGTATTGGTATAACATTAATGTAACCCACTAATAGCCTGTGTTTAATGACTAGATGCAGCATTTAATACATTTAGTCTGCTTTTTGCCACATATTTGATCAGCTCAGAGCATAAACAAAACCAAACCAGGTCATTTAGTCAAAAACATCGAACTTATCTGAACAGGAGACAGAATATTTGAATTTGCGTGAATTTCCATTCCCTTATGCCATGCTCTGGAAACAGCACAACTTCAGTAATAGAGTTACAGAGTAACAGAGTTACTCAAGGGTAACTCTGGTAGCAAACCTAACAATTTCCTTAGTAGACATGTAACCAGTTCAGTTAAAGGTTAACTGGCATATTAATCACAGAATCATAGGATCATGGAATGGTTTGGATGGGAAGGGATCTTAAAGACCATCTCATTCCAATCTCCTGCCAGAGCCAGGGACACCTTGCACTATCACAGGTTGCTGCAAGCCCCATCCAACCTGGCCTTGGACACTTCCAGGGATGGGGCACCTACAGCTGCTCTGAGCAACCTGTGCTAGGCCCTCACCACCCTCACAAAGAATTCAGGCTTAAAAAAAAAAGTCCTCAACAGAGGAGGAGAGAAATCACGATCCATGTTTTAAAGAATCCCAAACCTAAGCCACATGAAATATTAAAGCCAAATTCTTGTAAGACAGGATTTAAATTGGCAAATGTGACTCAAGGCACATGACTGGAGTTTATTGGACTGAGATCCTCTTTGGAAACTAGGCCTTGGCATTTGTACAGCTGGAGGCTGTACCTTGCACCTGTGTCCTTCATTTTTTGCTGCAAACAAACAATAAAAAAGGTTAAATGAGTGATTCAAATTTCAGGTTAGACCTCCTTCCTGTGCTACCAGCGAACTGACCTTCAGGCACAGTGGCTTCAGGGGTCGAAGGCCACTGGCTCTCAGGGACACAACAGCCACCTAAGACACCGATGACAGTATGTTTCTCAGCCAGGCCTACAGTCAGCATTCAATCTCATTCTCCACCACCTGAGGGGAGAACAGCAACACCAGAAATCAGTTTGCAGCAGAATCCCACATGATTCCGTAGTCCAGCCTCAGCAGCCTGTGAGTGAGCAGGCACAGGTCTGTGGTGTCATTCTTCAGCAGGAACAGAAGGAGGCACAGGCATTCCAAAAGAGAAAAGCCACAACCCATCCCTTAAAATGAGCTCATGTTTTGTGTTTTAGGAGAGCCACCTTTATATTTACAACTTATACCCTCCTGTCATAATTAAAGTTTTCCTATTCAAATTTTCCAGCTATTACTATGTTCTTAGACCATGAGTATGATTAATTGACCACAAACCTCTGAGAGCATGGCTGACATATCTGTTATAATCTATATCTCTGATCACTACCTCAAAAAAACCCCAAAACAGATTGGCAAGATGCATGACAACTGGTATTTCTTTAAAAAACCCCCAACAACCTAAACTATATTACATCCTCAAAACTCCAAAAAACATCCCTCGCCTGTTACACACAGCAAAAGGAGTAAATCCAACAGTCTCCCAACAGTCCCCCAACAGTCCCTCAATGAGCCCTACAACACATTAGGATTGTTTCATGCCTATTTGATCTGTTGCAGCAGGTAGTAAATAGCCCATCCTGCCATTCCATCCAGGGCAATCCACACAAGCTTCCCTGAACAAAGAGTCTATAGGAAACTCTGAAATGCGCTCCAGAAGAACAAAAACCAGGCTGAGAAACATACTGTCATCTGTATAATTTCCTTCTGCTCAAGGCTAGATAAATTTAAATACATGGAGTTTAATGCTGCAGAAGGTGTCACAAAAAATGAGCTACACAAATATTCCCTAAGCTACAAGATAAAAGAAATGTTCAGAAGCAACACCTGCAACAAGCATAATTTAAATTCCTTGTACTCTACAAACTAACTTTTAAATGAGAATTTACAACTTTCTGCACCAATACACATCTTTTAGATGTTCCAAATGATTGGAGGACTCAGTAACAAAAGAATACCAAAAGTCCTGCAAGTGAGACTCTCATGAAATGCTGTAATAAGAAAATTCTCTTGTCTTTCTGAAAATATTAACTCTCATAGAACACAAGTTTATATAATGCAAAAATGCCCAACCCCAATCAGGAGAATCCAGCCACAGCAGCAAGCCATTGTTTCCGGCCACAAAACATCATTATATTTTATCAGAAATAATAAAATGTCCTAACGTCTGGATGATTTTAAAGACTGTTCCTAATAGGGATAAAATAATAAAAACCATTAATTCTTTATGCACAATCTGTTATGAGCTACTCTCATTTGGGAGAAGCACGTGCAAATTCTCTGGTGGAATGGCTAAAAGTCAAAAAAGAGCAATATCCAGCTGGTCTTAACTGAAACTTAAGATTCTCAGAACTCCTTTGGGAAGATTCTGCCAAACTGTTTTGTTCAAAAGAAGATTCCACTGCCAAAAGAGTTAATTATAATAAATACATATAATATAATAACATATATATAAAATATAATAAAAAAATAGAACTAAAATGTTGTTAAAACACATTGCTATATAAGCAAATTTAAGATTTACTTAAAATGCACAAAGGGAACAACAGTCACAGAACAATTACCACAAGCACTTGAGCTCTCTGTTCATTCAAACTGACACCCCAGCTAAAGGACAGAAATCAGTTTAAAAGCTGCATATCCAGAATTTCTCAGAAATTTCTTCAGTCCCTCAGATCTTGGCACTGAGACTCTTCACCCCCATATCAATATTTAGGGATGTTGTTGGTCCTGGAAAAGAACAGTATGGCTCTATGGAGCACGGCAAGTAAGTGTGAACAGCCACTGTCACCAAAAATATTTTGAACCCTTCAGACACAGATGGTGACTAAAACTACCAAACCTGTTGTGATCAGGCCCCATTTCGATGTATTTATATTCTTCCTGGATCTTCTCCTTTTGGAAAAACTGGTTCAGACGTGCCTTGGCATTTTCCAAGGTCCAACCCCCGTGAAGATCTGCATTTAAGTCCACTTCTGATGCTAAGGTCTAATATGGAAAAAAAAGATTATTGTTTACCAGTTTAAATATTCTTACACGTCTTTAAAGTAGCTCATCTATATGCTATAAAATAATTAAAACACCACAGAAAATGCTAAAAAGTCCTCAGTAATTCCTTATTTTCAGAATAAAATGTCGGTACAAAGTCCTGGATGTTCAGACTATCCAGAGTGATTTATTTGTTCCTAGCTTAAACAAATTACCTTTATTAAAATCAATAAGTAAATCTGCAGCTTTAAATCTGCAGCTTAAACTAACAGCAAAATATCAAAAGAAAACTGCAAGCTTGGTTATAAATGCAAAAAACAAATTAAAGGTGATGAAGGATACCTATTTAAGAACTAAAGGAGAATTCCACTGCATGACTTACCTCCTGAACTTCTTGCTCCTCTTTCCTTGAATAATAATCTTGCAAGTTTGCACCCCGATCCCACTGAGCTCCATGACTGCCACAGTTTCCAGGTGCTGCACCTGGTCCGTTGCCTACCACACAGAAAAAAAATTAACAAA
>VYZQ01064891.1:0-16111 GCA_013400655.1 Mystacornis crossleyi | reverse complement strand
AGCTGTGTGGCCTGTGTGTGTCTGGCTCCAGACCCTCTCTGTGCTGCTTGCTTTTCAGGCTTGGCCCTTGTGGGCTTACATGCCATAAGACTGCCCTACAATACCGTTTTAAATCACATAGCAATAAGCTTATTTTCCCAGAAGAACCCTATTGCTAAGTAGGAATGCTGTCCTTTGGGGAGCTTTTCTGAGAGGAGATTGAAGAATTTGTTGTGTTTAGATTAGAAAAATGAATGTTAAGAGGAGATTCGATGTCTCAAAAGAAGAGTGAATGGCATGGATGTAGACTTGTTGTTTAAATGGAAGACAAATGTGCGTTAAATGGACATTAATGAATTTAGAAGATTTGGAATTTTCAGAGCAATGAGACCATGAGACAGTTTCCCTGTGCTGAGGGCAGGAAACCCACCTGCTTTGAAAACAGAGCCCTATGAGTTTACAAAAGTGGTTATGTGATGTAGTTGCCTGAGACAGCAGGAGAGTGAGCTCCAGAAGCTTGCCAGTTCTGTGTTTCTTTTATTGCTTCTTCCATATTCTTAAACCTGCTTAGTCCATGTATACTTTAATGTACAGTTTACTGTGTAACACTATCCTTTATTGAATAAAAAAAAATTAATTTCCTTTAGAGCTATTTCAGGAGGTCAGTAAGAGACTGTTAATGACTTTACCCTTGTCACCACTATGAAATGGTTGGCATTATTTTATCTTGTGCAGGAAATTAAAAACATCAACACTTCTGGTTACCTTTATGAAGAAATTTAAGGTCTTAATTTCCCTGGTGGTCAAAGAGTCGAAGACCTTTATTTCCAGGGTGGTAAATGCTTTATGCTACTTTGCATGTACAGAAAGTCCACCTCCCACTGACTTCAGATGCACCTACCCACATTCAGCATCTTAGCAGCTCACACCACAAATTACTCAATTCGAGTGTGGGAGAAAAATGAGGACTATATATAATGCAAATTCCTCAGACTTACATGTGAACTTTACAATAGAGTTAGAAGACAGTTTTCTGGAGCCTCTGTTATTTGCTATAAGACTCTTCTTGCTTTTTCCCAGAGAACCAGCCCCCTCCATTAAGTGCTTTCTGTATCTATGGCAAAGGAGGTTGAGATGGTACAGGCAAGAGCTTCCTTCCTACCGTCTGTACAACAGGTACATGACAGGTCAAAGTGGCATCTCAAAAGCAAACATATAGCACTGTGAATGAAGGTAAACACACAAAGAACCCCCAAAAGCAGACTTCTGTCATGGGATTTACCCAGACTGCCACTGAACAACAGTATGAGCGAGCTCTTTGGATACGCAGCATACTCCTGAACTATCTGAAGTAATCCTGTCGTGGGTAGCAGTAGAAAAACTTACTCATTTTGTGTCCTTCCTTGAGTGGGATGGAGATTCTTTACAACTAGTCTTGTGTCTGTTCACTTCACTTAGGTGAGCCATCTCCCTACCTCAGAGAGCTTTCCTTTCCTCCTGATGGCCTGTGAGGGAAGGAGGTAGGATTCTGACTAAACAGAACCATTCCCTTTTTTGTGCTGTTGGCATTAAAATACAGGTTTGTCTGTTTTGGTCCTAAGCAGGTCCAGTGAATCTCTTGTGAAGTAAATCCAAAACCGTGGACCTCGCTGTCCTGCAACTGCCAAGAGACACATGTGATAGAGTCCCCCATGGGATTCCTCTCCAGGAATACCTTGCACTGGTTTAGCTGGACAAAGCTTTTGCAGATTTCCCTTGGGCTTCTCTTTTATTTTCACTGGCTCTGTCTTACAGGTATGACTTACAAGTGGGAGGACAGGACCAGCTGGAGTTCATGGTATCCCTCAAAGTTGAGGTGTGTCTTTTTTTTTACAGAAATGAAGCAAATAGCCTTTTAATGGCTTTTGTTCAGTTACATGCAGCTTGCTCTGCTAAAGGTTGATAAAAGGTCCCCTTTTGCATGAACAAACAGGACTGGAAAAAGTCAGTCAGATTGTCAAGTAAATTTTATCCTCCTATCAAGAGGCAACAGGAGGGCCCGTAGAATTAAGACAAATGTGGCTAATGTCCTTTTAATGGTGATTTGATTATTCTTTCATTACAAGTAACTAGTTCCCTTTTCTAATTATATGTCTTGCTTTTATCTAAGAAAAATTACCCAATTTATGAGAGTGGACCATTAAAATTGTTCATCCATTAACAGTTTATTGTAGTGCTATGAGATTACTGGTTTCAAAAAATGTCTGTATTGCAATAGATTTGTATAGATTTTTGGTTCTTCTGCCATTTTGCCAATGGTCATGACAAATGAGAAAGCAGCTAGTGAGAGTGGATGTGCAAGGCAAAAACAATACGGAGAGGTCAGAGAGCACAAACACTGCACACATTTAGTGTGCTTTTTAGGGAGTGAGAAGTATTGGAAGGGAAAGGGGCACCGGTACTTGGAAAGGCTTCAGGTTTAATAAAGGTTTAGCAAATTCAGGGAGAGCTCTGTTTGACCTCTGCATGTATGGGTTTTTATCTCTCTCTTGTTCTTCTTCCCCTGCAGCTGCCATATGACCATGTTTTTCAAATGGGACATCAGTCAACCAAATGACACAGTGGGGACAGGAGAGGGGGCATTGGAGGTGTAGTTGGGAGCATGATGTGAGAAAGCCTTGGGTCCTGCAAGGTAGGTCACTGCAGGCAGGTCACTGCAGGCCACTCTTGTTAGTTTTGTGATGGGCTAGGGATGCCAGCAGGCAAAGTTGGTGTAGAGAGGTAATATCTCTTACTGTATCAATTAACAGTTGGAAAAATAGACAAGCATTTGATCTGAAAGTACTAATGTAGTTTGTCTGTATAATCTAAATGTACTTTTCTGTTCTGTGTCACATAACATTAAGACTGATGTATATCTGAAGGTCAAGTGTTCATCTATACAGGTAAACTGACTGGTAAAGGAACTGTGAATAGTTACACCTGTAAACTATAAGTAAACCGGGGTAATTCCTTACGTTTCCTTACGGAAACTCCGTTCTATAAAAAAAGCCACTTTTATTCTGAAATACAGTGCCTTCTAGGGGAGCAGTAACAACAAACTATGATTATCAGATTATTCCCAGTGTAGAGCAGCCATAAGAATAAGGTAAGGAAAGGGAGAGGACAAAAAAGATAGCGATTGAAAGAAAGAAGGCAGTCATGTGGTTAACTAGAGATACCCGTGGGAAGATATAACTATCCTTTCTCAATTGAATTTTGCAGACTGAAATCAATTATGTAGTAGCCCCCAAAAATTTGTTCAAAGGTGAGATATTTAGGTTTTGAAGAGTTCATGCTCTTCCATCAGCTCAACACAGCAATAGAATGTGTATGTATTGAATTTTTCCATACAATTTCTAATGACAAGGTTCTTGGTTATGAGTTTAGGACTCAGTACTGTCTTTCATGTACAAAGATCAGAAGTCTGAGGACTATGAAAAACGCCTGTTAAATGTCTCACTACTTATGATTATGTATTGGGTACACCATTAATAGTGATTTATATATAGAATAAAATAATTCTTCAGTGGAAGAAGGGCACAGGATATGCATATATATACATATTTTAGGCTGAAATGCCCTTTGACAAGCCAAGAACAGGGTACTATACATACATCTTTGGTAAGTGAATTAATTTTGGCAGTTAACATACTGGACCTTTGGTTTACTGAAATATTTTATCACTGTTGTACTTGTCTGCCATCATTATAGGCAAGCTGCTTAATGATGGCCTGTGCTAATGCAAATTATATCTCTTAATTACTTGCATTAATGTTGTAGGAAGTTTCAGGTACATGGGATGAGTGTCCATGGAGCTACAAGCAAGGAAAAAAGCTTCAGACTAGGGAAAGAAGCATCTAAGTGTGGGGTTGCCTCCCGAGTTGGTGGGTTGAGCTTACCAATGTGAGGTTTTGCCTTCTGGAGAAACCAAATGAGAGAGGCAACCTCCCTTTGCCTCTTTTCATGTTCTACTGCTAATGAGAGGACAGAGCTTTCTGTTGGGGTGAAGAGCTATGCTTACAACATACAGCCCCAAAAAGAGCACGGTAACATGCTGACGTTTGGTGTGTTGGCATATAAAGCCATTCCTGCAGTGGGAGATACACTTCTAAATAGGGAGATTCAGGTGTGATCCTGATCTGTGGATGCATACGTGAGGACTTTAGTCTGAAGGTGCTAGATGTTCACAGTGTTAAACACTGATAGTGGGAGGAGTTTTCAGATCTAATTTCTATGCGTTTGAACACTGAAGACTTCCAAATGGAACACACAGAAAAGCTGTAAGTAAATCTCAGTATTTATTTCATTCAGCTTCTTTATGGTGCTCCTCAAATTATTCTTGTTCGTGTAACCTTCAGTAAAGCGTGTTTGAAAGTTTAGATGTTACGTAGTTAGCATTGCTCCCCTTTTTAAGAACAGGCAATTCTATGAATTGGCCTTATTTCTGTAACTTTAAATACAGTATTTCCGTACATCTTTACCTGTGCTTAACAGCTATGCAGGGACCATTAAAATAATAAGATAATTAAGGGGAAAGTTTTAGCATAAAATTTTATATTAAATATATCAGATATTTCATAGGGATTTTTTTCTGTTGTCATGGATTACCACTTTCTTAGCTATTTCATTCACATGTTTTTGTGGAGGGATGGTATCTTACTTTCCTGGGTGTGATACTGGAGGAGCACTGGTTGACCAGCTTGCTTTATTGTACCCATGCTTCTGTCATCACAGCTAGGTAGGAAACAAATGTACTCGTCTGTCAAACTCTTCAGGAATTCTTACTCTGAAGAAGAAGGCTGCAAAACTTTTCTCATGGCAGAAAAAACCCCCATGCTTCTGCAGTATGAATGAAAGCACCTCCATGCCATGGGCAGAGATATCTTTCATTAGACCTGGTTGTTTAAAGCCCCATCCAGCTTGTCCTTGAAGACTTCCATGGATGGGGCATCCACAACTTCTGTGGGCAACGCATACCAATGCTTCTACACCCTCATCATAAAAAACGTCTTCCTTATGTCTGATCTAAATCTACTCTCAGTTTAAAACCATTGTCATTTGTCCTGTAGCTCAGGCCCTGGTAAAAAGTCCTTCAAGTCCTTCTCCATCTTTCTTGTAAGTCCCCTGTATATATTGAAAGGCTGCAATAATGTCTCTCTTACAGATAAAGAGAAGGGCGTATCCTGGAAATGTCGTATCTGTTTTCCAAGACTTTGTTAGGATGCTCCACAGAAAAACAGGCATGGATTTCTCTCCAGTAGACATAGTTCCAATTTACTGGATTTTTGAGCATAGTAGCCCCAGCATCTCTACATAGCCTGTGGAAAACACTTCTGGGAATGATTCTTCCAATTTCACTGAGACTCTGGAAGTGTCTGTTTCCACATCCGTAAGCAACTAAATAAAATAAAATAGGTTGAACATAAGTCAAAGTCTACAAATATGAGAAAAATTTGATGAATATTCACAATGGCTGAAGATTACCCCTAATGGACCAATACAAACGTTATATATTAATTATGAACAGGTTATGTTCACTCAGAAGGCACATAAATGGTCATCAGGCCTGTATGAAGGGCTCAATTTCATACTGTTTAAAGTGGTATTTGTTAGGGGACTGAATTTTCTACATTTTCCCCTTTTATGTCATACTTATATACTTTAATTCAAAGTCATACATTCTTTTCAGGTGGAGATGAATATTCCATATTGCTGATGCAATTGTTTGTTGTTACTCTTGGCACACAGCCGTTTAATTGGTTTGAAGGAACAGTAGTTGCAGGGCCTGAAAAGTAGGATGATTGTCATCAAGAGTAATTCAGTGTTTGCTTTCACAGAGCACAAGCTCCCTTTTATTCACTTTAAAAGGATAAGGCCTGATTTTTGTCTGGTATAAATCAGAAAAATGCTGCCTGTTTTGAATGTGTGTCTTTTGTATTTAATTAATTACTTGAAGATTTTTATGGTAAGCCCATTGTAGGATTCGTACAATCTCATTTAGTCCAACCTTCCTTTTGAAATTCTTCAGTTATACCTCTGTGGATACTGTATGTTTCTCATAGATCTCTGTGATGAGAGGCCTGGTATTGGACACTGTTTGCAAGGTGAGACTGTATTGATTTAGACAGTGATTTAATGCTTTCAGGACTTTTCTCAGTATATTTCTTCCTAATATTCTGTCAGCTTTATAAAATGATGCTGAACATTGTGCAAATGTTCTTATTTTGCTGATCACATCAATACTTAAATAATTTCATCCTAGACTGTACTTGATAACGTGGCATTTCCTCTGTTTCGTGTTGTTCATTCATTTGTTAGGTCTGTATGAAGGTTTTTCACAACCTTATCTCAGAGTTCTGTTTTGACTGTCAGATAACATTGTGTCACTTGTAAACTTGCCCTGTTCACACTCTTTTCCAGGTGAAAAAGAGTGTCAAGACATTGTCAAGACACTTGTCATTAGTCAAGACATTGAGCAGTAGCCTGCATCTTTAGGCACCTTGCCGTTTATCTTTGGCTTGAGTGAAAAGTGAAACCTGTATTCCCACCTTTTTGCCTGCATCAGTGACAATGGCAGAACTTGATGCATCTGAGAAGATGGCCAAACAAATCTTATCCCTCTAGAATTTAGCACTGTTTGAAGTTTGAACCAGTTTGGATTTAAAAGTATGCTGTGAGCACCTATGATGGCATCAGAGTCTCAGAGTGGTTCCAAGAAACCTGTAGGAGTTGAAGGAGTGGAGCCCACAGATGAGTGTTCCCTGCAACCTCAGAGCCCAGCATTTGTTATCTGGGGTCAAACCACCCTAGACTGCCCCTGTGGGTGGCAGCTGACCCCGTGGGTGGCAGTGAAGAGTGGGCAGAGGAAACAGGTGTGTTGGGCCCTCTGCCGGGTGCTTAAGCCTGGCTGGAGTGCTGGAGACTGCGTACCACAGACTCCATTGCACTGGGCAATGTAAGGCACTCTACGGTTTTTTCCTTTTCCTTCCATCAGCCTTTCTAGTCCTTACTGGAGAGATGTATTTCTGTACATACCTTGTCAGTCAACATGCCGGAGGTAGTGCAGAAGTCCACAATCCCTGGAAACTCTGCTTTCTTTGCTATGTTATATTCCCAAAGCTTCAATATAGGAATACTAAGTCCTGGCATCTTTTACATTCCCAAATGATTGCCTGGCTCCAACTCAGCCACGGGCTTTCCACTCTTCTCATGTTGTTGAATTATTGATGCTGCTTCATTGCAAAAGAGCTCCTTAAGGCCCACGTTGAAGTACAAGAGCCGGATGTGAGACATTCCCTTCTGTAGTTCATCTCATCCCTCAGACACACATAGGCAACTTGTGGAGGGAATGGGTTGGGGTGAGGGAGGAGAAAATGTGCGGGCAGTGGGGGAAAAATGGGATCAAATATCAAAACACCAGGATAGAAGCCCCAGCTGAGAAATCGGAACAAAAAGAAGTGTTTCATTAGTTGGAAGGAGACGGCTATGTCTAGTCCAGTTTGGCAAGGAAGATCCATGTTAATTTTCCAC
Source organism: Mystacornis crossleyi (assembly GCA_013400655.1). Taxonomy (NCBI): domain Eukaryota; kingdom Metazoa; phylum Chordata; class Aves; order Passeriformes; family Timaliidae; genus Mystacornis; species Mystacornis crossleyi. The sequence continues at coordinate 8,581 of VYZQ01064891.1, read as the reverse complement.
AGAAGGAAAGCTAAGGCAGCTTCTGAGGGAGTTGTTCCTGCAGGCCTGTCTCCCCTCTCAGGTTTGCCTTTAATTATGAACAGCAGAAGTATGCTGGGGGAAGGCAGTGGAGGGGATGTTGGAAGGCTCTGTCCTTGTTCACTGAAGCACGAGAACAAATTCTGTGCACGTTTCAAGGCAGGAGCATGTCTGGTTGCTTGCATCTGCCTCAAATCCTGGAATCCTACCTTACAATTCACTCACTCACTGTGCAAGTGCAGCCTAAGCCTCCTAAATGCCAGTCCCTTTTTATGTCCCTCCTTCCCTCTACCAAAACAGTCTCAGTACCTCTTGAGCCTGAATTTGTCTTTGTTCAACACAAAAAACCAGTTCCTTAGAATATCCCAGCAAGATCGCAACAGGACTTTTGGTATTAGCATGTTCCAGTGGGGTGGCTGCAACCTTCCCTGGGAGACAGCCTTGGCCCGTGGAAGAATCAAGGAGACGATATTTGATAGATGTTTTCAGGTTTTATTCCCCCTGGCCGCACATGGCCGGAGCCCGGCAGGGACTCCGACAGCGACCTGCCCCCAGAACAGGTCTGGAACAACTCCCCGGGAGTCCCGTGGACACCTCCTTAAGTACAGGATTCCCGCGGGCTACATTCAAACTGACCAACGGGGGACAGGATTTTGGGTACACGTGACCAAGGGAACAGGGAGAGAGAAACCCCGTGCCCCACGCATCCACTCATGCCCGCCTCCCCCACGGGGAAGCACCTCTTAATTAGCACATTAACTTTTTTACTGGTGAAAATAACTCATACGTCTTGGCATAAAACTTTGGTTTTTCAGCCCTGCATCACATTAGTAAGGGATGATTGTGGTTAGCTAGAAATGTAAGGTGCTTCTAGTTTGCTGCTAAATTACGGGCTTGTAAGTTTATAGCAGAAATTCTGGTGTTAATCCCTAAATACATGACTTTATATTCCATGATCTTCAGTTTTAATCTGTTTTTCTCTTAGCCTACCTGTGCAACACTCTGATCTTCCTCTGCACTGATACAGCCTTTGAATTTTGTGATACGCTCTTGTTTCATTAGCATGTTTTCATTTTCTTGTGCCAAGGTTGTTAATGAAAGTATTAAATAAGATCAGTTCCAAGGTCCCAAGCTTGAAGAAGCCTTAATTGGATGTGCAGGGTACATTTTGTAGATAAACAGTAGACACAGCACAGATCCTCATGGGAGCAAGTCAGCCTAATCCTGATGTCTTCTGTTGAGTTATTCTGCTTATTCAGAGGATGCTGCTTCCTTTCAGTTTTTTGTCCTGCACACAGATAGCAAAACAGTCCCTTGTCCTATGGCCTGGGTAGCTTTATAAGGACTATGAAATATGATTTGGATGAAGCATGATTGAATGGAGAGCACTGATACTGAGGTGGAAGTAGGATGGAAATATTTTTGCAGCAACTTTGTAAGAGAAAAACAAGCAAGAGGGTATTGTGCAGGTGTGGGAAGAGGTAGAGGATACACAGGCTAAGTGCCCCGAATAGACAGATAAGGAACCTCACAGAAATGCTGTTCGTTTTTGGGGCCATCAAGTCAGAAATGCATTGTTCTCCTGGCATGGCTCAAGCAGCCACTTGTGAACTACAGATATGTCTTTATATAAACCACCAGTCAAGCATATTGCATATCTATGCATAAATAGATAAGCAGCAAACCTTTTACCTTATTTTATGTGCAGAATTAACTGCACTTTCTGTGGAAAGATATTTTCAGTGGGGTTTTTTTTAAATTAAAAAGCCAGGAGCACATAGAGGTAAACACTAATCAAAGCTACATTACTAAGCATCTGAAAAGCAGTTAGGAGTATTAAAGACCACAGGCTTCAGGAGAGTTATCTGCCCCTCCATGATCCCTGAAAGCTGTTGTGCTGTAGGGTATCAGCCCTTTTCTTGCACTTTTCTGTCTCTCTTCTCTTTATTACACTGATGATCTGGGGAAACACAAAGGAGAAACCCAAGAAATTACTTTCCAATTTACAGACATTAACCCAGTGCAGATGTCCTTTAGCCTTTTCCTAAGGTTTAGGTTGTCTTTCTCACAGACTCTTTCCAGACCTAAACAAATCTGAAGTTACAAGGACTTCATCTTTCCAAATTTTTCCTTGTCCCCTGGGCCTGTTGTCTAAAAGCAGTGCTTTTCTGGTAACTCAAGGAGAGATTTATTAAACATGGCATGGATTCCTAGATATCAGGGAAGGAGCAGGAGGGTAGAAGGCTATTAACTAGAGAGAGGCTTCAGGGGTTGTACATGTCTCCATTAAGAGGGTTGATGCTGCTTTGGGTATGGGGTAGCCACGTGCATGAGAGGCAAATTAGTAAATGGACATGTTTAGGGCTGCCCTCAGTTTGAAGGAAGTCGCTGTCAAACTTGTTGCAAGCAGGCAAAACTGGATTTTTAAAAATGAGGATAAGGACAGAGAAGGAAAAATACATCCTATTCCTCCAGAACACTGGGCCCAGACTAGATACAAGCATACTCCCTCCCAGTTTGAGCACCGCCAGAGAGCTGTGTCGATGCACAGTCTTCATGCTAATGGACAGCATTACTTTTGGTATAAGTTCATTTAATTTCAGCAGCATGAAGTACACTGCAAAGCTATAGGAAAGCTGCAGAGAATTCCCTATAGCAACTCTCAGAATTGCTTTCCTTTAGCAAGTGTCTGCATAGCCTGACCTCAGAGATTTCCCTCATAATAATGATTTATGCTGGCTCAAAACTGAGGGCACCAATTAAACTGTAAGCCAGGAACACATCTCTACAAGTTTTCTTCCCCTGTGTACAGTAAGCACTTTTAGAATAAAAGAACTTTACCTTCCCACTGATGTGGTTTGCCTTTAGCTGTGAATTTTTTTGTCTGATGTAATAATGCCCTATCATCCGCCCAGTCAGCTCAGTGGAGGAGGAGGCAGCAAGCTTCATCAACAATCTGGACAAGGGGATTGAGTGCACCCTCAGACAGTTCAAAGATGACACCCGGTTGGGTGAGAGTGTGGATCTGCTGGAGGGCAGGAAGGGTCTGCAGAAGGATCTAGACAGGCTGGATCAATGGGCTGAGGCCAACGGTATGAGGGTCAGCAAGAGGTAGTTCTGGATCCTGCACTTGGGTCCCAACAACTCTGCAGTGCTACAGACTGGAGGCAGAGTGGCTGGAAAGCTTCTCTCATGGAAAAGGACCTGAGGGTGTTGATGGGAACAGCTGAACATGAGCCAGAGTGTGCCCAGGTGGCCAAGAGGGCCAATGACATCCTGACCTGTATCAGGAATAGTCCCATGGGACACCTTCCAGTAGACCAGGTTACTCAAAGCCCTGTCCAGCCTGGCCTTGAACACCTTCAGGAATGAGGCATCCACAACTTCTCTGAACAACCTGTTCCAGTGCCCCATCCTTTGGAACGGTACCTTCCCCAGTCTACAATGTAGAGAGATGCTCCAGCTGGGACTCAGAAACCAGACAGCAGTCAGGTCTTGGTAACAGTGTACTGTAGTAGGCCCTGGCACCATTCTTGAAGTCTTGCTCTATTTATTTATTTTTGTCACAGTCAGGGTCCTAACTATCCTTTTGTATCCCTCATCCTCTTTTTTTCCTGCACTAAGCAGTTTATAGGGATGTGGCCAAGAGGCAGGCTTCTCAAAAGGTCATCAGTTCCAGACTTCAGTATGGGATTGTGGTGGTAAATCAGCTTGCCACCAGATAGAATACTGAAGACCAGCATTTTGCTCTTTGCCAAAGTGTAAGAAAGCAGGTAATGGCTGCAGCAAATAACTTCCTGTTATCCTGAAAGGTTGCATCCTCCAACAGGTTACTCAATCTGCCTGCAAACTGGGTTTAAATCTTTGCCAGTTTGCAGTAAATAACATTAACTGCAGCAGCAAGCCTAGTTAACACTATTCTACAAGCTCTCCTAGAAGGATCCCTGGGGAAGGCAAGGATGACATTCTTCCTTCAATGGCATTGGTCTTTCTCTTGTTTCAGAAGGCCAAAAAGGAGGTGGAAAAACTCGTGACTCCTTGACTTGAGGTACATCTGACTGCGCAGTGTTGCCCTTTCCATCCTGTATTAGTGTTTAATCTGTAGTTCCACTGTTGTACCAGTCCTTAGATCTGAAGCAGATCGCTGAGTGCACTGGAGAAGGAATTGCCATTCCCAGCTGGACACAGCCATTATTGTTTGTTGTGTTCATCTCAATGCTGTTAAACTCAATGCAAGTTTGTGAAATGCACTATACGTAACTCCTGTCCCTCTGACACTCATCTAGCTGGAGTTAGACATGGAAAGGAGAAGACAAAAATCACTCTCCTGGATTATCCCTTACAATAGGAGATTACTCTTTTTCCATTTCCATTTTTTACATTCTTTCACAGTCAGGGTTAGTTCTGGAGGAGAACCATCCAGATCACCAGCCTACTGCAAAGCCACCGGCTTGAGGCACAGGGATAAATGTTAGTGAATGTTAAACTGCAGGAGAATGGGAAGTGTGCCTTGTGGAGCATCTTGCTCTTTCCACTGAAAGATCAGGAATCTGTTTCTACAAGGAAAGGGAACACTGGGGACAAATACCCTCTGTTCAACTCTATTCCCTTTCAGGGATGGGGAGAGGAAAGGTTCCCTGTCCCTGGTGAAAAAGTCAGGACCAGCAGTAGATTTGGTCCCTGAACTCAGGATATCATATTGCCTACTTTCCTGTGTGAATTTTACCATTCATGTTCCCCAAATCTGGACAGACACTTCCTAGCACACTTCCAGAAAGATGTGACACATGATAAGGTACACTAAAGACAGTGTGCCTTGTTTGTACAGTGATTAGCTCATCCCCATTTTGATTGCAAGCTTTCACTTCCAAATATTTGGGAGAAACTTAGTTCCGATGATATTGCTGGTATATGTCTGCCAGGATGGATGTGCTCTGAGTGATGTTTGCTTTCTTCAAGCATTTGTCCCTTGAAGCATTGTCCAAAGCAGGTACTTCCTTTGTAATGCCTGGCAAAAGATGGCTTGAAAAACCACCCCAACCTGCTTCAAGTCAGCTTCTGAGCTGAAAGGAGGAATATGGCCACAACAGTGCATCCCATTGTTAGAGAAAATAAAGATGGAAGTGTTGCTTTTTTCCTGCTCAAAGAAAGTGAAGTGAAACAGGCGCCTAACAGCTTTTGGTATCCACCTAATTGAATAGAAAAATTAAGGTCGTAAAGTAATCTGGACTTTATAGCTGAAATCTGATCTCTGTCAAAGCATTTCAAGGATGTGCATCATGCCTATAAAAGGCATTACAATTATGGCAACAGAACTTGCACACTAATTTGTGCTGCCCTTGCCACAAAGTACCCTGACAATTCTCCTGTTGTCATTCTGCACCCTGAGAGATGCTGAGCCCCCATTAAAACTTGAAGTCTGGTGGTGGAAGTGTGCCTGCCTCACCCAGGTGCGTCAGTGAGTTGTTAAGGGAATGTAAACAATTTAAAGGCAATAACCTGGAGTCCGGCGTGTTTTCAAGCAATGCCTGGGCAACAGGCAGTGATGCCCTGCCTACAGTATCTTTGTGACACTCCTATCACTTTGTCATCATGCCTGTACTTGGTGTATCAGGGGCAGTACCCCTGTAGGTGTGATGTTACTGCTGTATTGAGCCCTTTCTGTGCCTCCATCTTGTGGAGCTCCCCCCCACCTCCCAAGGGGAGGGGGCCCTGGGGTGAAAGCATGGCCTGGACACATGGGGTTTCCCTGCTCCCTAATGCTAACCCAAGTCCTGTTACCCCATTGGCCATTTCTTTTCCCCCCGCCCCGAGAACTCTTTGGTTGTCCCATGAGTCTTCGGTCTTGTGTGCGCAGGCTCGCAGCCATGTGGTCTGGAAATAAAGAGCTCTGAAACATCTACGCAGAAAATATCATTCCCTTATTCTTTCCACGGGCTCCAGCTGTCTTCTGGGAAGGTTGCTGGAACCCCTCAGCAACACCATCTCAGCCCTTTCCAGAGGTACAGAAGCTGGGGAGGACATTAGGATCTTTCTAAGGAAGAAGCGTTTGGAGCATAATGCAGCACTTCACTTGTGCAGCCAGGAAAGCTTTGCTCACCCATAGTAGCTGAAGATACAAGAGGGAGGCTGTTGGACACAGCCCCTGCTCCCATCATCTTCCACTGCCTGCATGTCACTTACGTGCTGCTAAAACCTCCAGCCCACATTTCTCTCATGGAATTTTTCAGGCTTTGTCTGATTCATGAATTAGATCTAATCCCTGCTAATCCCTAATCTAACCTAATCAAGCGCTACTTAAGGGCTTGTTAAATCTGAACATTAACATCTAAGTAATATTCCAACACTCCATATAATTTAATTCCTTTTGCACTTAATGCAACATCTTGCTTTTGTTTAATGCCACTTCCTTGCCTGTTTTTTTTGGTGTGTGCCCACACATTATTTAAATTATTAAGATTGCTGTGTGACAGATATTTTAAATATTTAAATTGCAAGCCAAGGACTGGTGTATAACTCATCATTTTAGCTGAAATCATTAAAAAACCTGAAGCACTCCTTGAGCCTTAGGACTGAAACACGGCTCAGCTCTGTTTAGAAGTTCAGTTTTCAACCACAGATCTAAGGTTCCTAAATGTTTTAACCGCCTTAGTTATGAAGAAAAGGAGATCGTATTAGTAGATTTCTTGCAGTTTAGAGTCTTAATTCTATGTGAATTAACTCAAAAGCATCATTAAATGCTGTGGGAGCTGGACACTTTGGTGCACTGGCTGATACCTGGAGGCAAAGCCAAGCCAAGCCAAGCCTAGCCAAGCTACAAGCAAAGCACATTTCACCCTCCAGATCCTTTTAGCAGGTCCTTTCCTAGGGCATAACTTGTTGTTTACAACAAAGGAAATATAACAACTAAAACACAGTCCCCAGGGGGCACTTCCCTGTCTCCGTTAACCGGAGGAAACAAGACACACCTTCCATGTGACCTGAGAAACTGCTTTCTATCGTGCCATACGATACGGACCTGAGGTAGGCAGGGATGGCAAAACCATTCCTAGGCTGCTGCTCTCTCTTATAAAACTCTGCAGCAGTTAATGCATGTCAGCTCTGGGACATGGAGATGTAAAATGCATTTCAGTGCTTTAGAAAATTCCACCAGAACCCTTGTCTAAGCCAAAGGTCATGTACTGCTGTGATGTGTCTTGAAATAAGAAAAGCAATCCTTCTTCTTAATGAGTTGAAAGCAGCACTGCATGCTGATAGGGATACACTTCCCTGTTTATATTGTGGATTGTTTCCCACCACTTGCAAACTAGAGCTCTGCTTCGTGGAAATGCTGCACGAGCACTTAAAGCACTTTGGCTCTCGCTGGCAGCCGGGGCTGATATCATCTTGTGAGAGGTTCTCAGAAGTCTGCAGGAACAATTTTCAATGGGACAGCAGGTCTCTGTTCCTCTGGATTATAAATTATGTCTTTAGGTTGATCTTCATATTCAGAGTTGTGTTCCTGAAAAAGTCAATATTTTATCAGGTAGCTGTCTGCATCTCAATTTTGAGGACAACTAATGTCCTCAGAAGTATTGATCACTCATGATTCCTAGGCTTCTGGCGGCTCCGTTCTGAGTTCTAACTATAATATCCAGCATTTGTTATGCAAGCCATAAAATATTTTTTAAGAGAGCTCTTCTGTTAACAGTAGGGCAAGTTAAGTTGCAGTGCTTCTTACAACATATATTTTATTAAGAACTTCTGATAAATGCTAAACAATGAGAAGTAAGAGGACATCATCCATCCCTTCCATGATCATCACCACACTATCAAGCTTATGAGTAGACTACAGGGGAATTCTACACCTTGACTTCTGGAGGCTGCAGGATCCCATTGCTTGCATCAAGGCTCTGAGCAGGATCCTCAGGCCAGGCCAGGCTGCAGAACTCTCACCTAAAGAAAACATTAAAAATGTACTAATTAAAATACTCTTGCAGAATGACGCCCAGCTCTAATCAGCAGAGGAGAGCAAAACAACAGAAAGAACCAGGAAAAGCCTGAGAAGGATTCTCCAAAGGTGGTGGTTTGAAATCTGCCCTTATATAACTTGTTGAAGTCACCAAATATGAACCTGGGCCAGCAAACTCGTTCAATTTTTTATTCTATAAATAGTTTCCTCTCTCCAGTGGCATGAGTCTGAGGTTTAATAGTGGTTTGGCAGTTTGCAGAGAAAAACCTGAGCAGTGTGCCAGTTTGCTGGGAGGGAGGAGCAGAGGAATGGTGAAACACCCTGCGACTCATTCCCACTGCAGCCGACTGACTTAAGGTTTTGGACTTAACCCTTTTGTGGCATTCAACATGTCCAATTATTTGGAAAACTTCGGAAAGCCTAGACCTCAGGGGAGGCACTTCCCCAGCACCCTGCCTGCCTGCCTGACTCAGTGCTGTAGCCTCTGCTGCTCTCCCTGCTGGGCTCCAGCACCTCAACAGGAGAGTCCTGTGTTTTTCTGCACATCAATTTCTGTATAGCTTTTGAGGTGGGGGAAAAGCACGCAAAATGTTTGGGTTTGTTTGGGTTTTT
>VYZQ01064890.1:0-14844 GCA_013400655.1 Mystacornis crossleyi | reverse complement strand
AAAAAACAACCAACAAAAAACACAACTAATTTTTTGCACCTTTGAAAAGTGAACTTTTGGCCAAGAAAACACAATTCAAGCACTATCACTCTGATTTAAAGTGTCTCCACAGGCTCAGTGTTGAAGGGCTTTCTTCACAAAATCACAAATGATCAAATCACTACATAAATTGCTATTTTTGTCATAGCTGAAGTAATACATTGTTAGAAAAATGACCTCTTAAGTGCAGTACAACTGGTCTAATGCACATTATCTAACAGTTAAAAAAAATACTCTCCTGACTCAACCAAAACAACATTACAAAGTGAAAGGTAAGGGTGTGGTGGGTGTGGGGGGTGGAGGGGTGAGGGGTGTCTGGCTCCATGTACACACTAGTAACGTACATTTAAATATTAAAAACATAAAGCAACGCGCAATAGGGTAAAAAGGACAAAGAACTAGAAGTGTTAGTAACAGTCTCCTGGCTCAGTAACAAACTCTTAGCAAAAGGGCAATGCTGCTGTTCACAGCTCTGAAGGAGCAGGGTGGAGAACAGCAGCTGCACCCACAGCACCTTACCCCAGCAGTTTGGCTTTAACATGGTATTAGACAATTACATCAGCTGATCAATTTCTCCAGAATGATGAAGATGTCATTTACATTAAATTATTTAAAAAACCCAAAACCAACCAGCAAAAAAAGAAGCCAGTCTCAAACCTTTTGAAGTAAAACTGGGGGTTATGTGGGACCTTAAAATTTATTTTGAAAACATGGAGCCTGCAGCATAAAAAAAAAAACAAAAAAAAACCAAAAAAAAACCAAAAAAAAAAAAAACCAAAAAAACCCTTATGAAAAAGTTAGTTAAAATACTTGGTAACAGCAGGTTATGTTTTGTTTTTTTTTTAAAGATGTTTCCTAAAGTATGACACCCCCCAAGCCCCTGGTACTTGTCTGGAATCTGACTGAATGAGGCATTTATGTAAAGTAGCTCTTCCTAATGTCCAGCTCCATGGAACTAGGCTTGATTTTAACAAAAAAGCAAAATAAGCCTTTTTTTTTTAAGAGTAATTTCTGAAAGAGGAGTCTCTCCCCCAGTGGAGAGCTATCGCACCAAATAATCCAACTTAGAGACATTAAAAGACATCCTGTTCAGAAAGCCCCAAGAAAAACTGTATTTTATCTGCCCGTAGTAAGTGGATGCCACTTTTTTTTTAAAACTTCTGAAAGAAAAAAAAATTTTAATTAAAAAAATATATTACAAAAGGCACTACTGAGCTTGCAAAAGCATTAAGTGCAGTGTTTCAGGTTTGTACCAGTCACGAACCTATGAGGGTGCACAGTTTGTGTAGGAACAGTCAGTGCCGTGTGAGCAGCCCCGGCTCTGCCGTGGCCCGGGACTCGTGGGACCCTGCGGGAGGCCGGGCCGGCCCCTCCTGCCTCTCACTGCCCTGTTTGCCATTGGTGCCCTTCCCCTGCCCTGCCAAGTGGCTCCAAGCTCTCACTGACTGTGGCGCCAGCCCAGGCTAATCCATCCCTTCTCACCGCCACAGCCCTGCAGAGCTTCATTTTCTGATCGGATTTATCTTCTAACAGTCAATAGGTCTTCTTTCTTTCTTTTTTTTTTTTTTATTTAACCTAGCGAGCTCCGTTTCTGGAAGCCTTTACAACCACTAGGCTTGATAACGAAAACTCTCTGGAGTTTTGAAAAGCTTTCTTAATCTCAGCATCACACTGTCACAACAAGTCATTCTTACAGAAGGCTGAAGAATAAAATTACTGACTGCTGTAACAAAAACTCATTACCACGTCCACACTAGAGACATAGTAAAAGCTCAGATTTCATAAAAATATTTGTAGTCCTTAGTCCTCTGTCTTTACAGCTGGGAAATAGCCACCTCCCGGGCCACTGGCTACCATGCTAACATACTACAAACTAGACCATTAAGGTAAGGTATCTTGCTGGTAAATCTGCTGAGATTATTGCTGATGTGCTTCTGTGTAATAACTATTAAAATCTGCTAGTGTTAACAGCTTCTCTGGGGAAAATAAACAGCTAATTTTAAAGTTTTTTCCTTAACTCTTCACACTACCACTTAAAGGAATCCCAGTAGTTTCTACAGTGCCCCGTTTCTAACGCACTCGGTAGATCACGGTGTCTGTAACAGCCTCAGAACAAGCAGAGCCTCAGGGGTCTCTGTGCAATCTGTGCAGGCACACACGGACAGACAGGTGAGTGTGGGTGTGGGTATCAACTGCCCAGCCCAGCTGGCTGTAACCACTCTCTGCTTATGCACAGGGTTTCACATCCCTACTCCCCACTGCCACACGTCATCCTTGCATTCCCAGGCACGTTTTAGGCTTTGCCCCCTGCAAGCAGGAGCGTTTCACTTCCTGCCATCGATTTCCTCTCCCGTGTTCTATTTGCTGATGATGCATTTCCTCGACTATCCAACGTAAAGAAAGGCAGTTGAGGGCTGTGTGTTCATTACAACGAGGATAAGTAGTGACAGCAAATACCACCATTGCTACGGGACAGTTCAGCCCACCGTGGTAGTGGCAACAAGGGTTAATTTGGAGCTACTGGACAACTGCACTGTCACGAACTTCTTGCATATCACCAGTAATAATCTACCTCGTATATGGCATTAAGACATATATTCCATTTTTTAAACATACAGTTGTCCTCAATTGAGGAAAAATAAATAGCCAAGTACAAACCTCATGTCACTTTAGTAACATTGTAGGTTTTCCTCCACTCTACCAATGAAAACAGCACTGAAGTCCCGGGATGATGAGCTGTGTTTTAGTGGGCAGGCGGCTCTGAGAAGTAGCGCAGGACACAGGCGGGGCTGTAGCGCCCAGGGCTCCCAGGCTCTGGAGGGAACGAGGCGGCACTGCCGTGTTTTCCCGGACTTCCTGGTATGGGGCTGTTTCTTCCTGAATTAGGATACACTGAAGCATTTGGAAGGCCAGCAGCAATGGTTTGGGACCGGAATCTTGCCTTCAGTGCTGGACTTGGCCAACTGAAAGAAACCAGAAGTCATTGTGCACTTTTTAAAGGAAACTGCAATAATGAGAGCAGCACTAACTCAGAATCACTTTAGATCTCAGCACCAGCTGAGAAAAATCCTGTTGGGTAAGAGACAGGTCTGGAAGAAGAAAACGAACAGAAGAGCACGAAATACTCTATTGTAGATGTGTTGCCCCAGTCAGTAAGACACCATTTCTTTAAAATTGGCCATGAAGACACACACTATCCTTCACACGAACAATTCCTTTGGGCTGGGGTAATAAAGGGTAAAAATAAAAACAGTAATAAAAAGATGCCTAAAGATATTAAATTCATCTTAACTTCCCTCTGCACAAGCCAAGTACCACAAGGCAACACAGCATTCCTGCACTGCATCAACAACAGGGATGAATTAAAAACCAACAGCACAACTACCACTGAGTCCAGTGAAGGATCCAAGTACCAAATCAGTGAAGTGAGACACTGGCCAGGAGGAAAATACTCATGTCTGATTTGTCTGTGGAGACATGCTCAAGTTACTTGGAACAGCAGTGGAATGGACGGAACATGACTGCAGCACCAGGAAACTCCTTATCAACAGACACCAGCCCAAAAGGCTTTGGTGATTAACTTAAGAAAACAGTCAATTCTGCTGAATATTTAAAACATGGGTTTGTGGGCAACAAGGCCTGAAATTCTGCTGTTCAAGCTGACCCGCTAAAAATGTAACTCAACTCCTGGGACTGAGTTTGCAGCAATACCTTTGCCTGTCAGAAGAGGAGTAGGACTGCACCGCGTGTTTCCATTTGTAAATCATTGGGTATTTCTGGGGATCAATCTCTGCTCCTTCTATAGCTGCTAAGACATCACCATCCAGCTTCGAGGGCTGCTCCCTAGAATGGAAACAGAACTAGATGAAAAGAGAACCATGCATTTGTTCAGGCAATAAAACATCCCAATTCCAACACTTAGTTTTTATATATGTAAAGAGATTGCCTGTGCAAGTAAGACTTTAAAAAGACAGTTCTTACCCAAGCAGGAATAACTTTAAATTGTCATTTGTGGGTGAAGTCTTCAAAAGAAACTTCTGGGAAGAAAGTTCTTGACGTTGTTGTGCCTCCTTAGTCTGAATTCCAGATTCCCTGGACGCTCTCTCCTTTTCTAATGATATTTTGTGGTCTGTCCTTAACTTGGTCTCTCCAGGTTTTCCTTTAACACTCGGCTCAGAAGAACCTGCCAGTGACACTGCATAGCAGGTCTTGTCCAGAATTTCCTCATTCTCAGTTTTTTCAGTGATTTTATGAGATACTCCTGCAACCTCTTGTTCTTGGAACGACAGGCTTTCAAATTCTGACATCAAATTGGAAACGGGTGACACGAGGCATTCTGACCCATCATGCAGCTGCTTTCTGTCACTGATGATCCTCTCACTGGACACAGGACTGCAAAACCCATTTTTGCTGGAAGCAGCTCCCTTCTCGTAGTGCCGGGGCTGAGCTGAGGTCTCTATGATGTTTCCTGCACACTCCATGGACAGGATATCACACTCAGCATCTCCAATGGTATCAATGCTGGGCTCCTTGGACACAAGAGAGGGGCTGATATTTCGTGCTGCATTTTGTCTGTTTTTAATTTCTTCTAAGCTCATGTCATCATCATCCTCATCCAAAAATGCACCAACAGAAATGGAATTGCAGGACTTTTTACTTTTACCTGTAAACAATTTTAACAAGAGCAACACATAAGAAGACTTTAAACAGAATGTCAAGTATATAAACTAGGAACAAATACTCAATCTTTATGCCTTATTCTATTTCCTGAAGACCTCTGTGATTTTATATAACAGCATGAACTAACCCAATTAAAGCTACAAATCCAAAATGCACACATGGCAAGCAGTGGTCTAAGGTATAAAAGCTTTCCTTGTTTTGCTTCCTGTGTCTTTCACCCTCACAGTTGTAAAGAACTGTTCTTTTATTTTTTAGAGGTTATTTATTCCGTATCTGTGGATCACAAAATTCTATACTTTAAGATGAATTCCCTAATGCTCTGAGTGAAAACATACTGAAGATAGAGGTTTTCTTATAGGGATTTCATTTGGGGGCTACACTCAAATAAAGTATTTCACATAAAAGATAAAGACTGTACTTCTCCTATAGCCACAGTGGCTCCTTTTTTGATACTGTAATCAGACTGCATGGATAACAGATGAGTAACAGCAACCACAACAGGTGAATACTGCTTCCCCTGGGCACCAAGCTTTTCCTCTCCCTCTTCTCCCCAGGTACAACCCGTTGTTTGCAGCATTTGCCCTTTTCTTACCAGAGGGATGTGGAGTTTTATATCTATTGCAGGTTTCATTTTCCCCTGTTTCTGGCTGAGCCTTTTCGCTCATTTCACGATGACTCAGGTACTCTTCTAATTTTCGCAGCCCCTCCTGGGAAGACAGATCAACAAAACAGCCCAGAAATTCCCAGTATTCAACCCACGGGAACCCCAGTTCATGAGCTAACTCCCTGCAATAAATAAAATAAAACGAATCATTTGTGAAGACATAAATATCAATTTGACAATAACTTTTCTGATCACATTTTAACAGCTACGAACAGGAGCACAAACGTGCAACCAGGCAACACAATCCCACAACAATCAACAGTCTGCAAAAGCACAGACACATCCTCAGCAATCAAAGTATCACCTCATTTGTTCTAGAGCATTTTTCACATTTAATCTACTAATTTTACAGTTAACAGCATAAACATTGCTATCTTTAAGCTGACTGTATCTAGACATCAGACAGAGAAGAATCCCCACTGATACTGCATTCAACAGCTTTTTCTATTTGGGAATGGGAGAGGTAGGAGGAAGTGAGGGATTATTTTAAAGAATGAAATGCAGTCAGCTTTTAACAAAGTATTTTTTCCCATATGTTGCTGATAAAAGGTATTTTAACTGCAAGGACACCCCCCACACACAGAGCTTTTATAAAGCAGCACATTTGTATTAGGGTCTTTTCATTCTGCTCCCTTTTAACAATCCCTCACTTTCACAGAACAAACAGGCTATGCATTATTTTAGATCTGACAAATGAGGCAAGTAAATGTCTGCAAAAAGCATTCCATACATACCACCAATAACAGCTAAAATATCTTTATTGCCAAAGCTAAGAAAGCTAAAATTTGAGACCTTAAATGTAAGGCTATCTTGTTTACCCAAAAATACAGTAAAAATCCAACTGCAAAATACTTCGTTAAATATTTCTGCAGTAGCTTTTGCCCCAAGATATTGTGCAATAAGTAGTAACTGTACTCTCAGCATAGTCTTTTGCTTTTACATGCTCTATTATTAATTTTTTATATTGACATTTTTTAGATACCTTCCAACTCGTTCAACACCTCTCTCCAGATCAGATTTCCTGACATTGTGGAAGAAGCCAGCTCTCTCTCGAGGTGGAGTCTTCCACAGCCTGCGAAATTCTTCAGCCTTTGAAAAACAGAAATGAATTTTAAAACGACCCCCCACAGTCCAAACTAACTCCGTGCTGGCTACACGTCTACCTACAGGTCTGGAAGATGTTCAGCTGTTTGCTGCCCACAGCAGCTGCTCAAACTCCGGCTAGGAAGGATCTCACACTGGATCCAAAGTTACTCCTTTCACTACTGGTGGTTACTTTGATCTCTTAACTGATCATGAAAGAGAAGGACCATAATGCACAACTGTCTGAAAATCAACTGCACAGACACCACATCTGCCTGGTTTTAATTTGTGTGCAGCAGGAAACCAAGTATCTTGTGATTTTGCCGTGTCATTTTATTGAATTACAAATGCTTATCCCGGTCATTTTCCAGGATGCAAAGGGGGTATTTTTATATGCACAGACTTGCTGCAATTATTAGAATAAATTCTTGCTGTCTATTTTGAAGCTGGAATGCCCCAATGAAAATTTTTTGCAAAATCCCACACTTCTTGACTTTATATAACAAAGATCACAACGAGTAAGAACTACATTCAGACATTAAAATACCTGTCAGCAATCAAAATTATGAACTGTTTACACCGTAGATAGTATTTTTCAGAGTATAAATGATATTTAAACTTCTGTCAGTTGAACAGAAAATTGATCAAGAACATTTAGAAGAAAAAGCACTAAGCATTTTGGTAAAACTCAGTCTTAAAGAATGCAACCATCAGATGACACAAAGTCCTCCACTGTATTTATTCACTGTTTCTAAAGCTGTCGTACTTGCAGCATGTTCATATTAAACAAGTGAGTCAAACAAACACCAGTAAATTAAAAACATATTTAACAGGTATCTAAGCATTCCTACTGAAAACTGAAGATTTTGCTTTTCCACTATACAATCAATACATTTACAAAACCATCCCAACACCTACTGCTTGGTTGTCAGCCTTTCCATCTAGAAAAATATATTAATGTTAATTCAACAAGCAGAGGTTAAACTGCTTCTAACATCCAGTGGGAACTTCTAGAAAGGAGATAAATATATAGTTAAGGTTTTTAAAACTGATTCATTGCTGCCTTGAAAGGCTTTGTTTCAGATTAGAAAGTTACAGTAATTATCTGTAAGAAATAAAAGGTTTGCCAAAGGTGCTCTTTGAATAGATTCCAAGAGGAAAAAGAAAACAATTTTTGACTGAACTTCAACTCTTCTTATTTGCACCACACTTCTGTTTTCAGCAATAAAAAACTATTTACAAGTTTCTGTGCTTCCCCATGGAGGAAGATTCATCTCCTCAGGAAAGAGAAAGACACAGTCTGTACCAGGAGCAAGCTACACCACACAAGAAACCCTGTGGGAACCTTCTTTATTCATAAAAAGGAGAAGCATAGGCATTGAGTCACACGAAGTCCTCTCCTTACCTTGGAGGGGCTCATGGGGCCTGCAAAAGCTCTTATGGACAACACTGGGTCTCTGGGGCTGCCAGGGTATTTAGACCACGTTCTCTGGGGGCCATCGTCCGTCTGATCGGGCGACCACGGCGCGCCAATGACCGGAGCTGAGGAATTGTCTTCTGCTCTCAGGAGAGGCACGTAACAGCGACCTAAAATAAACCACACACAGCTTTCTCACTAAGCCTTACATCAGCCTGCTGCTTCTTCCTGGGCTATCAATACACCCGTACACTGACACCATCTGACTTGACTTCATTAGTAAAGCTCCTTGTAATTCAAACTCACTGCTTCAGTGATTACAGATCGCGTTTTAGTGCAGGTTCCCTTCTCTTTCAAGCACAAACGCCTGCAATGATACATAGAGCCCTTCCCTCAAGGTCTTTAACGAATTTCACAACCTCCTTTTGCAAATGCCTAAACACACACATGACAAAACAAATAAAGTTCTGTGTCAAGGAAATTACAAAATTACAGGACTCCCCAGCATGTCAGATACATCTCCTGCCCTGCAAAGGGTTTTTGTTTCTTTTAGATTAAACACTCTGCTCCAGGCTTGCTGAATCAGGGCCTTGCCTACATTACAGAGCCATGAGGGCAACCTTGTGATGCGCACATTAACAGTTCTGACTGTAATTTAAAAGACAAAAAGTTTTCTGTCCCTGCTCAGTTTCAGGGTTTCCCTCTGGCTTTCACAGCACTGTACAGCAGCGTCACTTACGAACTGAAATGCCACAGAAAGCAAACAGAATCGAAGACAGCAAAGAGCCAAAATACACGCCTCATATAGTACAAAATTCTGCATACAGACCTTTCAGGTACTCTCTTAGCTTTTCTTTCAATTCTGCAGATTTATTCTTGCTTCTTTCACAAACTACCTGTTAATATAAATTCAGTTGTTAGTGCAGCGTAAGACCCTCCTTTTCAAATCAAGTACAATGAGTGTTCTTCCTGTACAATCACATCACTGGCCCCTACTCCTCACCCAGTGCTTTCAATTCACAGTAGACCAACTAAAATACATACAACTCAATAAATTCTGAAACTTTTCCACAGACACAATCAGCATAAAATATTTTTAATATTTTACAGAATTTACTCTTTAATCATGACACTAGCACCTTACTACAAGCCTTCTACCTATATTACTCAGTAATGTTTGAATATGAAGAATACTGATCAGGGTAACATTTTTGGGTTTGCTGTGGACATGGAGAGACTTACTTCTGCTGGAGTTTGATCATATTTGTTTCTTGGATTTTTTACAATGGCTGGGTGTGAGGTAAGCACGTTAACAACATCCAAATTCCCAAACTTGCAGGCAAAATGCAATGGAGTATCAAACCACTGCAGAGGGAAAAAGGGAAAAAATTAGATGCACTTAGAAAGAAGATAAAGTCAATACCACACATTTAATTTTGAGGCTGAGGAAAGTAAATACACCTCATGATTAATTATCCCAGCTCTTAACAAATATTCTCCCACCATAGTGTAGAATAACGATTACCAAAACCCACAGAACTCATGGACAGCTCCCCTTCTGTTCTCTGTCAGTCTCCCTTACACATCAGTAACCTCCCTCCAATTGTTTTCGTAATAATAAAATAATAATAAAAAATTAATAGTAACAACAACAGTCATAATAATAAACAGGTAGCCCCCCAAATCTTACCATTTTATCTGGAGTGTTCAGATAAAGGTCAACAATATACTGGATACGCTTCTTCAACATGGCATCGTTATCATCCGGGTACATCAGCCGCATAAATTCTGGATTTTCCAGAGTGTCCAGCAATAGCTGGCAGATAGCAGGCTGATTCTCCTTGGCAGCAACATGCATGACATTGTACCTACACCCTTCCTGCAAAAAAAAAGACCAACATTAGAATGAACCCCAATCTAAACAGCTCTCTTACACCCACAGATGTACCTGATTTAACTGTGAAAATACAAGGGGTCCCACACTGAGTCTTATAGTAATATTTTTGTAAAAACTTATCTTTACACCCACAGCATTCTTATAATTAATTACTCTTATACTCAGCTATAGTCATTATTTAGGGAAATAATGTGGCAAAAAAGGTGTAATAAAATATCACGCAATAAAGAGTGGTAGAGGCTCAGTTTATAGGAAGAGCAGGAAAATGGGTGCAGACAGACAGATATAGAGCATTCAGCTGCTTTGCTGTATGGCATAAAAAATTTCAACTCCACAAAGCTGGTCTGATACAAGCTGAAGTAAGATTGTCAGTGTTTGCTAAACAGCACCTCAGACATGGTTTAAACAGGTAGTAGGGAAGCTTAGGTAAGCAATGCTGTAGGAACACCTAATTACAGCCTAGGCCCTACCCTGGTCTTTAAAATTAGTCTGTTTTAAAAAAGATTTGGAGGAGACCGAAGAATAAGAAGACAAGACTTCCTGCACTACTGACAAAAACTATTCTTCCCTGAAGAACTGCACACTCAGTTCCTTTAGCTCTGCTGGAGCAAAGGGAGCTCTCAGGGTGACTTACAGAGAAGTGCCCCAGCTGCTGCCAGTAAACACTGAGAAACCCTGAGCTGGGTGGAACAAGGTGTCTTGAAAGAGAAGCAGGAAACATCATTCCTTCCACTTCTGCTTTCAGGCCCCAAAAGCTGTATCACTAGACCAGAACCTGGATTTTCCTGTTTTGTTGCTGGTTTTTCACCTGTACGATCGTAGGGTTGTCTCCTGACCCGATCAGGTAACGGGGGTTACTCCAAATAAGTTCTGAAAACGTTGCTGTGTCTCCTTTCTCGACAGCTTTCCGAAGCTTAGCTGTGAGATCCTGAGTCCGTGGACTTTTGTAGCTGTTGGCTCTCTCCTTATTTGCAGTCTCACTCTCAGGGGAGCACAAGCCATCTATCAGAACACAAACCACTCATTTCTAGATACATTCTTTCCAGTGATCACCGTTTTCATACGCAGGCCACGGAAATTATGCTTTTAATATAAACCATGTATTAATTTTGCATCTTTAATATACAGGAGTAAGGAAACTGAACTCAACAACAACAAGATATTTGAATACACTAGTAGTTAGTAATAGGGAGGGAGGGATGGGAAAATGATTAATCATCTTGTAAAACTGTTTCAGACTTTAATAGGGACTGGTAAACTTTGTAATTACCAGTCTGTTCCCATCCAAACTTAAAAGCAAACTTCAGCAAGAAACAACAATTTTCTGATAATTAAAATTGCTTCTTCTGCAGTTCTGTGACTCCTGAATCCCTTTAATTATTTAGCAGCTGGGGACACTGTGAAACATGATCAGCACTTACCATTTTACTTCTGAACTTACAAATTTACTTAACAATTGAGTACAGTTTTACTATACTGTGCAATTTTATCAGCTTCTTACTAAACCCGAAAATCCTGAAGACGAATATGGACTACTAAGCAAGGTATCCATGCAGACCATTACCTGCATTTCAGCCTCAGAAGAGTAGCAATGGCATTTTACATTTAAAATATTTTCCACATTTTAAACATTTTTACACTTAAAATAAAAGTTCTTTTAAATTTCAATTTATTCACTGCTCCACCCTTTGAATNTTACGAATATGGACTACTAAGCAAGGTATCCATGCAGACCATTACCTGCATTTCAGCCTCAGAAGAGTAGCAATGGCATTTTACATTTAAAATATTTTCCACATTTTAAACATTTTTACACTTAAAATAAAAGTTCTTTTAAATTTCAATTTATTCACTGCTCCACCCTTTGAATTTTTTCTGTTATTAGTATATTGGTAAGGCAGTTGTTGCTTCTTCTCTCACCAAAAAAAAAAAAATCAATGCTGTCTATTGCATCTACTGTACACAGATGAACTTCCCCACTTACCTCTGTTAAATGATCCCATTTTCACTGGAGACAAACATAAAGAGGACTTGCCTGGAGATGGGAAATAATCACAGATTCCTTTAGCAAATTTCTCAGCATCCTCTCTGTTTGTAAAAGCTTTAAAACGGGAACCCTTAATCATCTTAACAGCCTGGAGAGCTTCCTTTCTATCTTCATATACGTGTATTCTCTCTGCAACAGAGAACCACCAAAGTTATGTGATTTCAATAATCTCAGGTTTCAGTTCCTAGAGAACAGATGACAGAATTCTTAGACTATCATTCCAGCTTTGGTCTCAGACTGTTTCTCTTCCAAACACGGCGTAAGGCTCAAAAGGCCGTTTAAATCCTGTCTCCTGGAAACACAGCAGGAGCCCCCCTCGTGCTCCAGGTAATGTCAGGTGAGACACGTACAGGGCTCAGCCATCTGCATCAGTAATACCTGAGCACCCCTTTAAGGGAGGGGCTGCCTTCAACAAGCACTTCACTTCCAGAGGGGAAAGCAAACCCAGAGCTTATTCACCCTGCACTACTTCTGATGTTCTCTTGTTCACAAAGACCCAATTTGTAACTGATCCACTGTCACAACTTTAAGATCTTTACAGAAACCCTTAGATAATAAACAAATCCTTCTCCTTCTTCTCCTTTAAATGATATAGTTCAAATAAGGATATCCCTAATGTACTTTTTCTTAGTAAGAATTCTTACTACTATCTCAGAGTAAATGATCCTCTGTGTACTACTCTACTCGTGCCGGAAACAGAAAAGAAAATGTGAAAACTTTTAGGACAGATCATTTAAGTTTCAACTGATGACAGTATAAATATTCTTTTGATTGTTTATTTAGAGGATTACTTTTATTCTTGAGAGGGATTAAAGGGACAGAAGGCGTCCAAAAGTAGCAACAAGAAATCATTTTCTTCATCTGAGCTACATCAGGTAGAGCATTCTCATGTGTAGGAACTATAATGGCAGAACAAACAGCTGGGATGTTTTTGAACTGTGTTTCTTTGCCTCAGAAGATCAAATAAATACTATTTACAGGAACAAAGAAATACTTCAAGCAATGCTTACAATACTAATGCAGTGGTGTTTGTAACACCTGCTACATAAAAGAGGTCTGCTCAGCCACGACTGTAAAATAAATGCCTATCACCGGACATAAGGGGAGTGAGTATTTACCATTCCTTGCCAATATGTCGTCATAAACCGGGCAAACCCCATAGAACAGCGGAGGATCTCTGGACGGTGTCTGAGCAGTGATTTGTGAATCAGCACCGCAGGCTGGAGCTGAACAGTTCACGTGTGTCACAGCATCTTCCTCTGGAGGGTTCAGACCCACACAGTACCCAAAGTCTGCCTCCTCAGAAGCGCCTCCATGGCTGTTGTGAGTCACTGGGACATTTCCAGCAGCCTCCTCTGGCACAGCAGACTCTTCTTCCTCCAGTGCTCCTTGCTGCTCCAACAGAGCCTGAGCCAACTTTTTTTCAAAAATAAACCTCGTAGTGGCAGTAATGGGCCCACATTTCAGTCCTGCTCTCACAATCTCTTCTCTAAGCTCATCGTGGCTCAGCTTCTTCAATCGGGATAATATTGTATCCATTGTTATTTCACCTACAGGAAAGGCAAAAAAGGAGAGCAACTGTAAAAAAACACAATTTTTCTCCTGCAATTTAAATGGTGTATTAAAGCCAAGGAAAAAAGTGCCTCTTAACAATTTCTTGGATTCTGAAGAGATTCTTGCAGTGCAGAGAAGACAAAATATTTCTCAATTCAATGCATTAAGCACGTTTTTAAACTACCAGACCCATACTAAGTTTATTTCCTCCTCTCTCAACTACTTAAAGAATATTTACAGCTCACATTTTATTCTTATTTGTCCTCTTTCAATTTCTTCTGGAGTGGAAATTCAATCCAGAGCATTTATTCATTAAACTTTATGACAGGCTGAGAAACATTTGATTCCTGACAAGAAAGGCACAGTCTGTGTGTGCACTGCAATACAAGGACATGAGCACTAGTGAAAGGAATGAGAAGGAGGTGTCTTTACAAACAAGCTGTGGGTTTGCTGGTAGATAAAGCCAGATACTGAGAGGGGAAAGAAGCAATGGGAGAAACCATAAATTCCACAGGAATTCTACTAAATTGACACAGAATGTTAGTAATATAATAATTAGCACACTTAAGACTGAGCTAATCCTTGGACATAGAGAGAAAAAGAACAGACAGAAGGAAAAGAATGGGGGTGGGGGTTTACACATTAGAAAGGGGATTTGTATTAAGTGATTCCGGAAGTCTGCACCTCTCAAGTACCTCAGCCAACAGGGAAGGAGAGAGGGCAATGCAGCTGGGAAATGAAGATAAGGAGGCTGCGTCCTCTGAAAATTTGAGAGACCCCACGGGAAATGCCCATGACTTCTCCCTTTATCTGAATAAAAGTTACAGGACTCCTCTGTCTCCTTTTTGAACATAAACTTCTGGTGTTTGTGAATTGATTCTCCTGACACTAGTCAGCCCCCAAAAAAGGGGCTGTACCTCCAGCTAAAGGCACAGAACTATTTCTAGTATTTCCTTAGGACTTTCTGGCCAACAGAAGTCCAGGGCATAAGCACAACGCAGTAACCAGGGCAGGCTTTCTCTGGCCGTGATGCAAGGCTGGAAATATGTACACATGTTGTTTCCCAGGCCTGTTTTGAGAGCAAACAGCCAGAAGACAAAAACAACTCATCATTTCAGATCTCCCTCTCCAACAAGAAACAGGAGCTGGGAGAATTTCTCCATTTCCAAAGGAATATCCTTCTCTCTGCTATGATATAATTCCTCCAGCTCGTGTCCCTCCATGTAATCCGCACTGACAGCTTCCACAGTGGTCAGTGAGAAGATACTAAAACCAAACTGATGCCAACACAAATTCCTCGCTGTGAAAAACACAACTGAAAAATACAGGATTTGGGCAGCTCAAGAACGTAAGAAGCTTTCACATTATTTCATCAGGTACTGCAACCACGAGTACTACCTCCACCGAGGCTGTGACTCTGCTGGCACACACTGCTCAGGAAGGGAAGCCCCACACAGAAGGGA
>VYZQ01064889.1:847-18070 GCA_013400655.1 Mystacornis crossleyi | reverse complement strand
GGGTGGAAATCAAGACACTGATACTCGTCAAACCTCAGCTTAACTGACCCATTTGAATTTTAATGAGGAAGAGGATGCCTTAGAGGGGAAAGACATCAATAATCTATGTAGGCACATGGCCACAAAGCCTCCTGGAAAAAATACAGTCAGAGAACTCGGTTTGCTCCTCAGTGAGTTCTACTTAGAACTAAAAAACTCAGCATTAAACTCCGTAATGCCAGAACACTTTTAGGCTCCTTCTTTTAATCAGCTTCTTGAAGCAGAAATAGAACCTTAAAAGTTAACATGTCAGTGCTTTCCCCTTCCTGTGTGCTCCCTCTTTATGAGAAACCTTTGATTAATGTTTCAGTGCTTAGTATGGTAAGGCCGTGAAATGTTCCTTCCTCTTCAAAATATAAATTTTCAAATGTCTAATAGGAAAAATCAACCTGATTTGAACCAATGAAAAATTTGCATGCAGATTACCACTCTTCCCTGTGGACTCTCCTTGACCTTAGATTTGCCACAATCATCTTCAGAGAATAAATGCAGTCGGATGTTCTGCTGCCTCACAGACCTAGAATACACCTGGCACAACTGTGTGTAAAAGCTGCAGGGCTTTGTTTTAAGAGGTGACACCAGCTCATCTCAAGGACATTGCACGTAGCTGTAAAAGTAACTTTAAATACTATCACAGAAGAACTCAGAAACTTAGTTATAAAACGTTCACTAGTGTGTTTGTTGATAGGATTATTATAAGAGGTTAAATACTGTCAACATGCAGAAGTGAATGGAGTATTTTCATATCATTAACTGGAAGAAGACAAATAATACATCACACCACACAGCAAACATTGCATTCAGAAAAAATGTTCAACAAAATGTTTAATTAGGGAATAAATTACAAATGCCTGAATTATTTGTTTAGTTTGTGACCTTTTAAGCATCGCTTGTTCATTACCATACTACCCTCCAAACTGAGACTAAGCAAATACCAACTGCTCCAAAACTTTTAAAACATTACATGTATTATTAAACCTCCTAGTGTTAGGGAACTGCCAAAGCTAAATGGTTTTATTTGGAGAGCAGATTATAGCAAAAGAAATTGCTATAAAATTCAACTTTGGGGAAGAGTTAAGATGCATGAGTAGTTTAGCAAACTTGCTAAAGAACATACATTCAACTACATTCACAGTCTTAAGAATTCTGTGCCCTACACAGGGCCCAAATGCCACACTTTATGCTTCCATGTTTCCATTGGTCGAGGTTTGACACTGGCCTAATGCCAGGAATCCACGAGAGTCACTCACTTACCCTCCCCTGCCACAGCTGGGCAGAGAGGAGGAAAACATTTATGGAGGGCTCATGAGTTGAGATAAGGATCAGGAGAAAACACTTCAAGGGCAAAAAAGGCTCAGCTTAAAGGTACAAAGTGAGTTTATTACTAACAAAATCAGAGGAGGATAATGAGAAGTAAAATAAGCCCTTAAAACACCTTTCTTCCCCCAACGCCTCCTTCCCACCGACAGTGCAGGGAGACAGGGCATGGGGGTTTGGTCAGTTCGTCACCAGAGGTTTTCTTCCCCTGCTCTGGGAAAGAGTCCCAGAGTCCCAGGAGTCCTTCCTCTGTGAGACCATGGGGTCCCTTCCCACAGGAGACAGCTCTCCCTAAACTTCTCCAGCGTGGTTCCATTCTCACAAGCAGGAGTCCTCCCTAAACTGCTGTGGTGCGGGTCTCTCCCCTCGGGGTGCAGTCCTCCAAGGACAGGCTGCTCCAGCCTGGAAGCAGGGCCCCCTCTCTCCACCGGGTCTCCCACTGCATCACAGCCTCCTCCAGGCATCCACACGCTCCTGCACGGGCACCTCCCCCATGGGCTGCGGGTGGATCTCTGCATTCCCGGTGGATCCCCGTGGGCTGCGGGTGGATCTCTGCATTCCCCGTGGATGCCTCTGGGCCGCGGGGGCACAGCTGCTTCACCATGGGCTTCACCACGGCCTGCAGAGGAATCTTGGCTCCGGCACCTGGAGCACCTCCTGCCCCTCCTTCTCCACTGACCTTGGTGTTCCCATGTTTTTTCCCTCACATGTTCTCATGTCCTCCTCCTCTCTGGCTGCAGTTAAGACTGCCCCCACTTTGTTCCAAGTTTCTTCTTAAATATGTTGTCACAGAGGTGTTACCAGCCTCTCTCATTGGCCCAGCTTTGCCCAGCTGCATGTCCATCTTCAGAGCCAACAGGGACTGGCTCTGCTGGACATGGTGGAAGCTTCCAGCAGCTTCTCACAGAAGCCACCTCTGTGGGCCCCGTACTACCAAAAACCAGGCCCTGCAAAACCAACACACCATCTGACACTGTTCTGATGTTTTTTTGTCTTTTCATGCTTTTTCAGGCAATCACCATATTTGACCAGATTCCAGAGGAAGTTGCTGAAAACATGGACAGAACTTCAGGAACACCCAGCACAGAATTTTACTCAAAACAGCCTTCCTTATTTAGATTCTCAAATGAATCATTAGTGCCTCTGTTTAGTTTAACCAATCCTGAAACTAACAAAAGGCTCAGTTCAGCTCTTATAAAGCTCCTGATCACAAAATTGGTACTAATTTAGACTAAGACAAACAGAACACAGATCGGGATCAGACTGTAGCAGAGGAGAGTCTTTAAAAGAATACAGCTCTTGCCCACAGCTAGGTATCATTTTGTCTTTCATTTCCTTTTGCTAGTAACAAATCCCCGTAAGGAAACCTGGCTGCAATTCATTTTGTACTATTTAGTATTTAGACAGCTTGGTTCCCTTTATTCTAAGCAGGTAATTGATTTGCTTCTACACACTCTGTTACTGAACAGCCACACCTACGTTGAGATCCTCTAATATGCTCATGAATTAGCCATTATTCACACATCTTCCTTCAAGAACAAAAAGGTAACTGCCAGCACAGGAAGGTTAGATCCACACTAAATAAGCCACAAAGCATGCCTCCTAAGAATTGCAAATTGTCCTATAGCAGTTGAGTATCAAATAAAATTTAAGTTTTATTTATAAAATTTGATTACACCAGTGACACTGACCACACAGCTGCCCAGAAGCTGGGTAGCGTCTTATCTGCTGAGGTGTCCTAGCATCTGGACTAGCAGCAGCTAAAGCAGACACTGCAGGCTCCTGCAAGGAGCAGACTGCAGGCTGGTGTCAATGGAGTGAGAGTGGAGGCAAAGGAGGAGACAGGGACTCTCTATGTGGTCTTCCAATCTTTTATTCCCGGACAGGAGGCTCAGAGCACAAAACAGCAGGCAGACCAGAAAGCAAAGAATGACAGTTACAGACCCTTTTATATGGGGGCGGAGAAAGGCAGCACAAAGGGTAACAACCAATGGATGGAAACACATGTGGGGACACAACCAATAGGACAGTAGCAGGGGAGGGTTCAATTTGAAAAAACCAATGGGGTATCAAATACAAGAGAACTTTCCAGAACATATGAATAATCAGTGAACTACATGCATAAACATAAGGGATTACATAACTTGGGGAGGAGAAAATGTGAACCAATAATAGAATTATATGTAAACTAAGGAACAGGGTGATCTAGGGAGTGTGGAACACAGTCACCCTGACAGCGATGTTAGACTTCGGTGTTAGGGCCTTCCTTAGACCAGCACTCTTGGTTCTGGGTGGCTCTGGCCACATGCAGCACAACACACTAGTACCATGGGTTTTATATGCTATTCCCCAGTCTTGAATCCACTGAAAAATATTCCTTAGGCTCAAATACAAGCTTCGAATCGTACAGCCATAAAAAAGGCAGTATTTGTAATACAAAATAAAACCACATTGCCTGTTAAAATCCCACAGCATTTTCCACAGAAATGAAACTGTTAGCTCTAATGTACTGGCCAAGATCCAACCTCGGTAATTATGTTCTCTTACCTGAATTTCCCTTACAGTTACTCAATTCCACCACCTGTCCTAAAACACTGAACAGTTAAGTGAATTCTGCTCGTGGTGCTAGAAAACTGATACAAAGCTTTCTGTTTCAGCCAAGTTTCATAGGAAGAAAAAAACTCTCTATATACACATACATA
Source organism: Mystacornis crossleyi (assembly GCA_013400655.1). NCBI lineage: Eukaryota > Metazoa > Chordata > Aves > Passeriformes > Timaliidae > Mystacornis > Mystacornis crossleyi. The sequence continues at coordinate 14,012 of VYZQ01064889.1, read as the reverse complement.
TATATATGTATAAGCGTGTGTGTGTGTACATATATAAATGTGTGTGCTTTGGTGACCTCAAAGCAGTCATCTACAATTTTTCTCAGATTCCACAGGCTTCCTTAAAATGTATACCTGTCACCCTGCCAAAAGAAAGAGAAAAGATCCATCAGCCAGACTGTCTTAGAGACAGGAAATCATGGTATCAGTCTCAGGTCTCCAAGGCCATCAGATATGATACATTGTCCAGCAGCCTGTTTTGGAAAAAGGAGTCTGAAATTGGGAGATTGCCAGTTTTTGCAACAAGTGGAAGACTTGAGATTGGGGAAACAACTTCAGTAAAGTTGAAATGTCATTATAAGCACAGGGACTTGTATTCACTAACTCCACTGAAAGTCTGGGAAACATTTTCCGTCAAAAATGACTCTGTGTTTACAAAGCATGGCTGGGGCTTGTGGGGCTGCCAGGACAGCTGCCTTCTGTACTTCTGGTCACCAAGGTATTTGGAAGAATTTGGGTTTCCTCCTCCCATCCCCCCCTCCCTGCCATGTGTACACACAGCCAACCAGACACTGATTCAAACCTGCTGATCAGATAGCCCAGTTTTTTACAAATTCTCAGTACTAATCAGCACAGTCAGGATTTGGTTTCATTAAGCTGCTGCATTTCATCCCAAAGCTGTCTGCTGATTATATGTGTATGTCAAACAAGGTGAGGTTTCTAAGGAAATACTGTAATTTCTGTTAAATCAGTTGATGCGAATAAAAAATAGTCATGCTTCTGAGACTACAAACCCAACAAGTTCATTCATTCTTGAGTACAGATTGTAATGTTACTGTATCCTATTTTAACCTGGAATCTCTAAGGAAAAAGTGGTATAAGGAACTGGGTCAATTTTTCTATTACACTAGGGCTGTCATCCAAATTGTTCATTCACATCCCTCGCAGGTATCCTTATTGCCTATGGGCATTCCAGGCTTTTGAGATGGCCTTGCCTCTCTAGAACACAAGCAGAAGACCCAAGAGCCAAGCTGAAAATTACAGCCTGCATTTAGGGAACAAAATCTGGGGGGATTACTCCGGCCATACTTAGCTGGAAAGGCAGTTATTAAATTTGTAAAGAAATTAAATTTGTAGAGAAAATCCAGCCTAGAGTTCAGATTTGAAATCTGATGGTGGAAGATTGATCAACAGGTTCAGGCCTGAACAGATGCCTGTGGCTAGAAACTTATTTATAGGTCAAAATCAGCACTGAAGGATACTGCTCCCCCATCTGAAGTTACATGTGTAAACTTTTATTTCAAACTTTCCCATTTAGAAGTCCAAGATAGTAACAAATAAAAATATTCATCATTCATAAGACTGTAAGTTATAATTTTCCTTCCCTGCAAGAAAATCACGAGTCCATGATCCTTCATATATACCATAACAATAAATAAGTTATAAAACAGATGTTTTACTTTTTGTGAATTTATTAATAAACAACCTGATATTCATTATGGACACAAGCAACTCTTTTAACCTAAACAATATCTAGTCCATGAATGTGCATATATGACACATACACATTTTACTCTGTTAGCTTTCAAGCCACTTCCTAAAATTTCATGAAGAACTGAATTAAGCTTTCATAAAGCCCAACTTACTTTAGCAGTGCTACAAAAAAAAAAAAAAAAATCCAGTCTTTTACAATTCATAAAACAGAAGAATTTGACAACAAATGGAAGCATTACAGAAAGATTAAAATCAACAACAGTGAGGAGCACAAATAATATGGCCTGATCAGCTCCAAAGTTCATCATTGTAAATGCACTTAATTATAGAACTACACTCCTCATTGAGCTATTTAGTCACTGATACACCTCCGACTTGCTTTACTCCTGTCAGATTTCTGCTTATAATGAGGCGCGGAGTTTCCCAAAAATTGGAAGTCTTCAATCAAAGCACCTGAAGTGAATAGAAAACTCATCACAGACAGCTTTAAAACAATCCATGCAAAGACAATTTGTTTCAAATGAGTCTGCTTTGAACCTCGGTAATTTGCAAACTTGCTTATGGTTGGTAAATTCTGGTGGAGTCACGAAAAAGCACAAAACCAACAAGAAATCAAAAAAAGGACAAGTAATAAGGAACAGGCTGACCTAGAACTAAATGAGGAATTGGTCTCTGAAGCATTTTAAGAGCCAAATATAATAACACTTTTAGGTTTCATTTCCCCCACCCCTCAAGGCCTGTAATATTTCCTCATTAAGTAGTGCAGCTGAGGAACAGACTCATCTCTGTTACTCCCAGACAGAACTGTATGTGACATAAGGAATCAATATGTGCACCAGAACCACTCTTTCTCAAAGTACTCATGCCAGAAAGAAATGGTCTGAGCCAGTGTACTGCAATTCATACATAAATTTTCTAAATGAAGAAGCTGTAACTTCAATCTGCAAAAATCACTTCAGAATACTAAGTTCATTGTAAATATCGGCAGAGCTTCACTTTCCTCCTCTTTTTTAAAGAAAATTTCCTATCTTAAAACGATTAAACTTTAACAACCTGTTTTGACAAGGGCAGAAAGCAGAAGGGAATAGATCACTTGTGTGCAACAACATAAAACAGTGCCCTAGTGATTTATAAAGGCCAATTGTCTGGAACGTCTCAGATAACACGCAAGCTACTTTCCATCTTGAGACTGGCAAATGACTCTTCCCTGTTTTGACATCCATAAGGCAGGTGTTTTAGTGCATTTTTTTCCTCCCCTCCCCCCCCTTTTTTTTAACCTCCAGTATAGTGCAGAAATTTTATTTCAGCTGTGTTTGCATCATTAGCTTGCTGGCAATCATATAAGCCTAAATTATCCAGGCAAGCAGTTTCATTTATCGAGACCTCTTGCCGGAAAAGAGCAGCAATCAAATCAGTCAGCCCAAATTATCCTTGACATTAACAAAGGGCTCTAGGATCATTCTAAGAAATTACTTTCTCTTATTATGGAGCTGATTATGTTGTAGATGCCTGTGCTGCATCACAGCACAAAATGCAGTTGAAAATAAAAATGTTTACAAGAGCATGTAATTTTCATTGCCACTGTTGGTTATATTCAATCTTTTATTAAGGCATGCTAAATATACATTATATGTGTAAGGGTACATGTACACCAAGTGTATAAAAGTAGTAATGGCTACAATAGCTTGTGCTTTCTTCAGCCAAGCAGCCCTGTGGAGATGGGAAAGCAGCAGCCAGGTTTCAGTCTGAGGGTCTGTCTGGGGGTGACGCCAAGAAATCTCTACAGATTGTTGCTCTGCGTCACTGCAGGACTGAGGTCTTATCCTCTCAGAGGCCACATGAACTAGATTGAGTTTTCAGCTGTTCCCAGACAGTGGTGATTTCTCACTCATCTCTAGGGCCTTGTGCTCAACTTCTCTGAGATCTTTATCGAGCCAAATCTAACTTAGAATGTCTTAGTTTGAAAGCATAGAGGGCTTACATGAGGGAGAAAGATACTGGGAGTTCTCCATGCTTGCCATCAAGTGTGAAGGAGGAGGAAAAAAAAGAAGGCATCTTCACATCCTCAGTAATCAGCGAAGTTCTATCTGAAAGTAAAAGAAAAGCCTCCAGCTCTTAAATTCAACAACTATTATTTTGTAATTTAGGGCCTAAAGGACACTGCTGTTTCTGAGGTGGTGAGGCAACAGGTTCTGTATTCACAGCTCACTGTTATAGCATACAAAACCAAAACAATAAAATATTATCAAAAATTTTAAAAGTGCTTCACTATTATTTCAGCTGTAGGAAAAAAATGCACAAAAAGCTAGAGCTGTCAAATGGATAAGGGACAAATTAGAAGAGAGGAAAATGTATTCAAGCTTCAAAAAGAATATTAAAAAATCCTACTGGGAGCAAAAACGTATTTAAAACTAGAAAAATAGCTTCAACTGAAAGCAAGCCATAAAACACAGGATGTGGGATTTTTTCCCTCACGGGTAAAAACAGTGAGCAAGAACAGCAGCTTTGTGGTTAAAGACATTTCTGGTTCAGGGCTCAGCTATGCCACAGGGACAATACCTTATCTAAAATTATAGACTTGTAATGCAAACACATTTTTACCAGACACGTAAATCTGGGCTAAATAACAAATATAATGAACACCTTCAAATGCACCACCATAGAGTGAGAATTCCTAATTGTTGGTTTTAAGCTAAAAATTAGTAAATATGTAAGACTGCACTATAATTGGTGAAATCACAATATTGAAGGCTGACATTGATTTTAAACATTGCTACACTGCATTTCCTAGACAAGTTTCCTGCACGCCCAATGGTATGAAATCAGTTATTACATAGTCTCCTCTCCAGTTGCATACTATTAAATACATTTTCCTACATAAAGACTCAGGCATATTGTGCCAACACTTTTCAGATGTTGTTTACAGTTCCTTTTCCCAAAATGTGTGTCCTACTTCTAGACAGGCAGACTAAATTCCAGTCAAATATGGCTCATATACAGTTAGAATTAGAGAATCACATGTAGATTGATTTGACAGATTACACTGGTTTCTAGATCCCTCAATACCTCTCAAACCAACCTCCATAAATCAGTGTCTTGTAAATCTTGCTGTGACACAGCTCACTTTCTAGTACAGTATGTTCTATTTCCACTGAAATCACCGTAGGGTCACAGCAAAATCACTGATCCACTGGGACATGTATTTTACAAATAAAGTGATCATCAGCCTCTGTCCCCAAAACTGAGTTTAGGTTAAAAAGCAGACCATGAGTTTAGGTTAAAAAGCAGACTTAATTTACCTTATCTGGCTCAGCAGCAGCATCTTCTTCCTTTCACCCACTGAGCTGGGTTCCTGAAGAGATTGACAGCTGGACTGACAATATCACAGTGTCAGACCTAAAACCAGTCAGAATTTACCCGTGAGAATCTTACAATGAAACTCTGCAGTTTTAGTAAAACCCACAGAGAAGGCCAAAAAGATATCAATAAAAGAGGATGTTCTGGACACAAGGGGAGGATGTTCTTGTTATGGGACACTGAGAGTGTGCAAGGAAGAACTTCTGCATAATATGTAGCGACTATACTTCTGCTTGTATAGCTAATTGTTTTATTCTCTAAATGGCCATTGTTTGTTAAACAACTTTGTCATTGTTTACTAAGCAGCCAATCTTAAATTAGGCCACAGCTGTGGTAAAGAGGTATAAGAACAGCAGTAGAGAAAATAATAAATCTTTGCAACCTTTCTTGACTATGGATTATTACTAATATTGCTTTTATGTCTGCCTCGACTAAGCAACAGGTTCCCACAGGTGTAAGGCACATTGGAGATCAGAAATGGCAACCATCCCTCACAATGCTATTCCTTTGATTTGGAAATGATACTCAGGGGAAGATACAGGCTTTAAAGTTTTAGATCTGGCTAGCTATGTCAAAGACATAGAGGCATCACACATTTCAGAAAAGCAGAGTTGTTCAGTGATATTCATCATGTTGTCTGGAAAACGGCTGAAAAGCAGAAGTACAAGAAAACCTCTCCTGTAGACACCACAGTAGGTGCATTTGTAGGGACATTGTAGCATTTACAGATATTGTCTTTTAATCACTATAAACAGGTTAATTTATTTCAGCTCCCTTCTGAACTGAGACAGTAGGTAAAAGCTGATCTAAGTGATCCACAAATCCTCTTTTTCACCTTTGCCAGCCTTTGGCCACTGTTCAAATAAGCTTATTTAGTATACATGAGTCTCCACAGAAAATTCACAATATATGACATTCTAAAAAATCCCCATCAAGTCAAGAAGGCAACATTACTGGGTTATTTTGTCTGTCTTGTAAGTTTGTTTCATTGTTATATCCCCACAAGTCCCAAACTCACTAGCACTAAAAGAAATGGAATATTCTGAAGAAGAGAAAAAATGCTGGTGTCAGACTGTAATTTTTTTATGATCTTCCATCTTGAGGGAAAGATTTAGTCAGCTAATTCTTTTTCCCCCTCCTCCTGTTCCCCTTTAAAGTTAAACCTGGTGTGATTCTTAAACATATTATACAAAGAATCCACTTGGTTCTTTAATCTCTCCAGAAAGAACATGTTGTATATGAACATTTCTCTTGCCTTCTCCTTCCTTGCACAGGGCATATAATTGTGTCTTTAAAGTGAAAATATGACTCACATCTCTAATGGAATATTACAGGTGTAGATATACCTGAATCTAAAAACGCTTTTTTATTTTTTTACAGCAAGATTTGTAACTGGATTTCCCCGAAACTCAGATTAAAGTTGTTCTTCTCTCTTCTCTGTAGCAAAATGTAAATTATTTACTCACCTTTCTGTAAAGCAGTGAATAAAAATATCATTAGTGTTAATGAAGCATCTTTAAAAAGCATCACCTGTCACCGTGAAGCTGTGAACTGCTATTTACCAGATGGTTCATCTCTTAGCAGGTACTAAAATAACAGAAAGATCCTTCTATGTCTTCTAGCTACCAACTAAAGTCTAAAATATTACTACTCATTTCTTACTGCACTGTCCGAAACTCTAAGAAGTGGTGGAAAATACAATTCTTCAAAGTGGTGAACAAAAAAAAAAAAAAAAATAAAAAACAATTTCTCAAAAGTGGAAAAAAAAAAAAAAAAAAAAAAAAAGACAATAAAAACTATTTAAGACATGGTAGCATACAAAATATGGCAAGATTAACAGAAGAACTGGCTCTAAGCAAATTCAGTCTGGAAATTAAACTAAGTCCAAGCTAAAAGCAGAATGAGGTTCTAGAAATACCTCCCATGAAAAACAGTAGTCAAAGAAACCTGGAGTAAAAAAGTAAATAGTAAACTACCATTTTGCAGCTATATTTCTCACAACTTGAAATTACCTGGTTGTTCATTTTGGTTATATGTATACTGTAAAACTGTATACCACTGATAGGATTCCATTATTATTTTTATTATAGTTAAAGTCAAACTGTCAAAAAATCTTCAATTTTTCTTCCAGTAAGATAGGACAGTACATTAAAGTAAATCCAATTAGAGTACCTTGAAGCAAGTGTGAATTTTTTACTGAGTTATTTAATAATTAATCTTAAATATCCCAGCAGGGGAAAAGCAATTTTTATTTCCTGACATTTTTTCCCACTTTTTTGAAACTCCAGCATGATGATTTTGTGTCAAATAAAGGCTTCCAAACCCTTAATGCAGGCCTGCAGGCACATTCTTAAACCCAACATAACTTCAGTACTTTGCATATTAATGGCAGTAACTGCATTTCTGTGTATTTCTACAAAAGCCCATAAAAGATAAGACTGCCTTTTCCACCTCATTGCAAGTTCTAGCCTGAGAAGATGAGATGATATAATCCTCTTTCTCCCACACAACCTCTTTAATTTTTTCATTGAATATTTTGTCATGTCTTTTCCTCAGTGAGGTATCTGAGAGACCAAAAGAGAATTCTTCCCCTACATAAACTAACTTCAAGTTACACTCCAATATCAAGGCTGAATCTAATTTTTGCTTCAATATAGGAAATACTGCGTAGTGTTTCAGCTTTTATACAAGTTTTTCTCTTTAAAGTCTTGAACTATCGACATAAGCAATTGAAAACACAGTGAAATTCCCAGATAGACTTCAGCATGTGAGAAGAAAAAATTGATACTGAAACAAGTTCATACTGCCGTTTTAAGGTGAGCTACTGATCTGAACCATTTGATACTGAAATATGTTCATATTGCAAAGCCAAGGTGAATTACTGATCTGAGCCACTTTTGCAAGGCTCAAAGACGGCTATGCTTCAGTTGAACAACTGACTTTCTGTGCAGACCTGACCAGAGCACATTCATTCCCTGTTGTAGTGTCCCAGCTTGGGAGCAAGCTGGAGAATGGCAAAAGAACTGAGAAGGTACTCCTGTTATAGCTTAAGTTGTTCCTTTGAGTTCTGTGTTAATCTACTTCGTAGTTACAGGTTGTATCTCTGTACCCCTGTTACTGTGGTTACCCCTTCCCTTAAGCTCTGCTCCTCCCCCTAAGTTGGCCGAACCCCTTTCCCCGCCTCCCAGGCAGAGACTCCCTGTCCCTCTCCACCCATTCCCCCGCCCCTTGGGCGGGGAATCCCTGTCAATTCCCCCAAGGCACAACTTTCCCTCTGGAAAGTTCTCCCTCGCTCGGTGTGCCACTGGATCCTATCCCTTAATCCCTCCCCTGTGATTTCCCACTTGGCTGTTGCATTATCAATCTCCCTCAAATCCGCCCCTTTGCTTTCCCCTCATTGGTTTCTGAGTTAGCCCTCCCCCTATATAAGAACCCCTGCGAGAGTTTGAGACCTTGTCTGATCTTGTCCGGTCCTGGCAGGGTTTAAACTGGGGCAGCCATGAACCCTGGGGGTGGAGGAACATGACCAAAGACAAAAGACTAGGAGCGCTCTTTTCCTCGGGCCTGTCCCTTGGATGTTTATTGGAACTATTCCAAGAGGGAAAGAGGGCTGACACGTTTTGTGGGTGGATTTTCAGTTTGGGGGATGGAGGGGGAGGGGAGGAGACAGCGTCCAATGGAGCATACCTGACACAGAGGGGGTGAGGGGAAGGAATGCAGGGTTAGACCACCACCAGGTTAGGAAGGGAAGGATACAGAATGACCCATGCTAGTGCTAATAACACCCAGTGCAGTATATTATATGAACAAACTAACTACTTTTTGTGCACTACACCACCTGTCTTTTGTCACCGGCCCCTTCCGAGGAATAAACTTCCGGAAACCTACACGAAAGACCCCTCCTTTCTTCTTCACCCCTGTGGACGCACTGCATCAGAGGGTAGCAGCTTGCCACTAAAGAGGATACTGCAGAGTCCCCTGAGCTGGGGCCACTGAGACCTCTCCAGTCGGATACGGTGGGCCTCGGGCAGGCCTGCACCTCAGCATCTACAATTCCCAAAAACGAGTTCATGCTTGGTACCTAAAGTCTATTGGGCGAGTGCAGTGCATGCAGCAAGCCGGGCTCACCCTGCAGATGCAGCAAAGCACCCCACACCTCCCATCTTTAGTAAAATATGGCAGTTCGTTCTTGTGCAATTTAGCATCAAACCAGTCCACAACAAAAATACTTTCCTTCATCTGCCAAGTGAAAACCACTTGTATTCCTAAAACAAAATATTCAAGTTCCACAAAGGCAAATAATTTGATAACAGAAACCATGTTTGATTTTTCTGTCCAGGCATTTAGACAGCTCTTGCACAGCTTTAGCAGCTTCACAAGAATGAGGAAAGGAAGGTAGTAGATTTTTTTTAACTTAAGGACAAGTCTTATAATACATCTGAGGCACACAAGCCCAGCTTTACTCTTTGGATTCCCAGAGAACAGGTAGCCAGTTCTAGATACAGAGACCAGAGATTTTGGTTCCCACTTAAGCAGTTATCTAGAGAAATACGAAGAGCTCTCAAAGCTGTGCTGCCAGCCTTTGGGAAAATATAGCATGGATTACCTTAAAGATTATCAAACTGACAGGACATTTGCATATTTTAACTCTGCAGTTTGCCATCAAGATGGTTTTCCAAATAGAAGAAATGTAAAGTTTTTACACATGAAGCCTTTAGTTCGTTCTCTCGATCCTCCGAATGCTGTTTTCGTCACAAGCTTTCAAAACCTACAAAAAATTAATTCTGAGTTCGTAACACCTATTTAGAGGGTAACACCTTACTGTTCATATTTGTCACGTTTTCACTGTATCTTAACAAATACAGCAAAATTTTCTTATTCTTTTACATGGCAATGTAGCAGGAAGCTGAGCCACAGTATCATGACGTGAACTAGTTCCTTCATCAGGAGGAACTCTGAAACACCACTCCCCCTTTTGGTTCTGCACGAAGACAGCAGTGGTAATTGTTTATTAAATAATTCTAATGAAAACCAAGCAGGTTTTCATCCTAGATTCCCTCAAGTTAACTCTGATTAGCAGCTTTACACAGACACTTTGCTGAAATGATCAAAAGAGAAAATCCCTTTAAGCAGTTACAAAGTACATTCTCCACTCAGAGGCATAAAAGCCAGTTACATTTCACTGAAAGCCTACATCTAACATCCAAGTTCTGCTGTGTCATTTCTTCTGGCTCTTGCATGTAGTACTTTAGTGCATCTGTCGCTGCCAACACCTACAAGTATGAAACAAGAACTAAAACAAAAATACCCTCATTCTGCAACGGTTTAATATGGGAAGAAACCTGCGTGATACACGTGCAACCAAAACCTGCTACACTTCACAGAGGCATTCAGGTCTTCCTTTGGAAAGCTGACTTTTCTCTCAAAACTGAAGAGGATTCCCTCCTCCTCAAAATTTACACAGACTAACACATTCTAGATACAAGCAAACAAACAATTTTTCAACTCTCTAACTAGTGGGTATATACACACCATTTTGTCAAGCCTTCTTATACCAAATAGCGTTTTTTTAAGATAAACGACAGCATTTCACATACTCTTGTGACTTTTTCTCTCAGATTAATCCCTCACATTTATCCCTTTTAAGCATTCTGCTACAGAAGCAGATTTCTCATTGTACCTTGTAATATTACCCTTACTCAAATGCTTTCCTTCATTTGGCAAATTGCTAGAATTCCAGCAGAAAAAAGCAAATCAGTCACAAAAAAAAATCCAACAGCTGGTCTAAACACAAGGCACTAAGGCACCCTATCACAATCTTAAAATAGAAGCATTTGAATATAATTATTGCATGTTTTCTCCAGTGGAAATATAGTTAGTGTGCCATTAGTTACAACCCACAGATTCAGACTGAAAATGCTGAACACCCAGTGCGGAGACCTGCCTCTGTCAGTGAGGCAAACCAATGTCAATTCTACATTGCAAGTGATGTTTCAGCAACACCAGCAAGGAGGTGATTTTCATATAAAAAAAGTCATGCCTATCTCGAGCAAATAATCTAGAACAACAGAGCATTATAGAAAATAAAAAGCAACCATCCATCTGATTAGACCACAAGAGTCTATAGTTTATCAAAGGTATTTCTCTAATTCAGTTTGCAGATCTTACTTGTAACTGGAAAACACATCAATGTGCTAGACTCTGAACATGGCCTGACTGAGAACGCAGCCAAGGTAGATTGTTCCTTGTTCTTGGAACATCTTCTGGTCTTTGAGAAAGAACACGTTGTACATCATGTACATGCAATGCACACACAAAAGACTTGCCTGAGTGAAAGCAAGTAGGAGAAGAAAGATACACAGCAAAAAGATGCAAATGTAGAATTGTGTGTAAAAACACCCTTTGTCACTCACCTGCTCTTGTAATGAAATGCAACAGAATCTGGATCAAGCCCAAAGAGGAGCTGCTCTTACATAGGTATTCTTTTCCTCTAAATCACTATTTTCTGCAGTATATTACTGAAAGAGAAAGCATTCAAATGAGAATCATCAGACTGATGTATTAAATCTTTGCCAGTACTTTTTACATTTACATTAAAATAGTTAATGAAGCAGAAGCTTCTGAAATTTCTGTTTTGTCCTTCAACAGTCTTTTATGGCAAAGACAGATTTAAGGAATGTGGGACAAAACTAGGAGAAAGTACAACTTCTTCTCAGAACAATAGTATCAGCGGAGCTGTTAGGCAGCCGTACCAGCTTACATCTCATCTTCTCCACCACTGTCACAGAGTGGCTCACTTTGCAAGCAAGCACAAGGCAGAATCAGTATTAAAACAAACAAAACTAACAAAAATCCCCACAAACACTTTGCTTGAGTTTCTACCGAAATGGCTTCATGGAAGTAAATGGCTTTATACAAGTCTTTAACACCTGCCATAACATAAATGCTAAAATACACTTGGATCACAAAAAATTCTGGCACATGTCACATTGCATTTTACAGTGAAGAGCTCCCCTTCCTAAGATAGGGATCTCTCATCACGACGTAAGAGCTGGGGTTGGTTATACAAGAAACTTCACATGCAAAAAAGAACATGAGAACATTTCCCCCAAGACTAGACATGGAAATTAAGTGTGTCTGAACTGAGAGGAAAATACTAATTTATGCTACATACATTGATCCATTTTTCATTATTCTAAAATTCAGCTAGTGGAACATAAAAACTGGATACAGCTCTTACAAACAAAGCCATATTTGAAGCTATTTGATTAGAATACTGAAACTTAACAATGCTAAAAAATCTAAAAGGTCGTGTTTAATGACTTCTCTGAAGCTCACAGTGGCTGCTTTTCATGAATTGTTAATTCCTTACATTATTTAGAATACTCTCTCCACATACTAGAAAGGAGCACTGGGTATGTAATAACAGTTTATATTGATTGCAATGTCTACATTACCATTTTTATAATTTATGTGACAATGTATATTCTTAGTATTTCTAGCTCCTTTAGAGATTCTATAAACACTCTGTACACATCCTTTCCTTCAAGTGACCAAATCAGTATCCTGTTGTCCTAACAGCAAGTTGTTTTTTGGAGCCCAGACCAGGGAGGTGGCTGTGTCTGAGTCCATATAGGTAAATTACCTCATCCACCCATCTGCTTCTGCCATAGGACAGAAGGGAAAAGCCTGAACAGTTTCTGTTCCACCCACACTTCCTGCATCTCAGTCTGATACTTTACAGACTAAAGCTTCAAAAAAGGCATGTTCTCAGCTATATGTTCCTTCGCTTCCAGTTCTTGGAGTTCCCAATCGGTGGCGAAAAAACCCCCAAACACACAAAAAGAATGGAGCTCCCCCAACCCCTTATTATGCAAAGCATATGGTTTTAAGCAAGAATATATATATGGTTTTCAAGACAGTACTCAATTAACCTGTGAAATAACATCATAGAGTAATAGGTAGCATCCTGCTATTGATGGTTCAACTCCAAAAAACTCATTTAATATGACTCAGGCATTGTGGAAGGCCAGAGGAACAGGTCAGCTTAAATAACACTTAATGACATTTACAAACTGCTATAAATCAATATATTTGGCCAAAGCAGTAAAAATGCAAAGCCATTCAATACTTGCATAAGACTGAACTATCCGGTATACATTTGACATGGACTGTGTTCTGGCAGAAGGTCTCCTTCCACAGAAAGAAATCTATGTTTTGTGATCCCAGCCTAGCTCTCTCAAGCATCAAAATAGATGGCGATTGTTGTAAATAATTTCAGCAATAATTTTCCTGGAAATGCTTCAACTAATGCCTTTGCTCAAGAATCATCACT